>JASANE010020315.1:0-86464 GCA_030248225.1 Trileptium ribeirensis | reverse complement strand
CGTATTCCTCCTACTATACTACTTTGCATGTCTGTATTTATATATACAATAAACATCTATACATATGCGTGTATGCTAAACATATATACCTATATACATATATACATATAAATAAGAGTAATGCCCAACACATGACTCACCACCACCGGGAGGGGGGGGCAAAACCGCCATTTTCTATCTACTAGGAAGCCTTACTTTAGAACAGTAGTTGGTTTTAGTGCCAAGTATTAAGTAAATCAGTAGCGAAGCTAAGCATCTCGATAACAGTTAATAGTACGATTCTTATGGCTACAAGACAAACGACCCAGGTTCGATTCATTGTGCCAAAGTCAGTTTGCTCTATGCTAGTCGAAATGCAAATAAATTCATGCAGTAGGCGTTTAAAAAAGGTAAAAAAATCGTTTGTATATCCTTTAGCACACATGGTTACATATTGACGCGTATGGTTACATATTGAGCATGTTAATGCAATACGAAACAGTGTATTAACTCAGTTTGTTGTTTAGCATGCGTTTGGCTACGCTTTGTTGTTCGCTCACGTTGTGAGGAGACTTAAAAATTCCAACAACAGCCTCGCCATCTTTCAGTGCTTTGCGGCGTTTCACGTAATAATGTCCCGAAGATTTGGAAACTATAACACCGCACAGTGTCAGGCACACTGGCGACAACAGGGTGTCTAGAACACCCTCATGTTTTTTATAAAATTTTCAAAGGTAGCTACCTAGATGTATTGTCACAGCACAACACTGTTAAGCACACCGTGTCTTCTTGCAGTTTTATTGACTGTGTGCGGCATTATTTCATGAACGTGCATATGGCCTAGATATACAAATATCGAGAATTTGAAAAAACTACACATATTAGTGAACCGCATTAGCTATAGACAATGTTCGTTACAGTAAATTCGCACCAAATTGGTAGCTAAGGGCGTGCACGACACTGTAAAATCTGTAGTAGCTAGGGGTGCCGTACATCATCGGAAATTGATTTCCAGTATGGGTGTCACTCTGACTGTCTATACGGTAGGGTTACCAGTACAGGAGGACAAAAGCTCCAAACAGAGGGACATTATAACGTGAACTCCGCATAATAGCAGGCATTAATATAAGCCAATCGAACTGGACTTGATATATTTCCTCATGAACAATCTTCTCAATGCTAGTCAAAATGCAAACTAATTCATGAAGTAATAGGTTAACAGATGTGATTTAGTTCATTATTACAGTGTTATTATGAAGAAAATGTTCGCCAAATTTGGTTTCAATGCTGGCTTTGGTTTAACGACCGAACAGCAGTATGTCTGTATTTTCCGGCGCAAGGATGCGCTTTTCTGAGCGAAGTCGTTTGTTGCGGTTTTGTTTTGTGGCCAGCCCTTTACTTCCACACCAACTTTAAAGCAAAGTAACAATAAAACATACGTCCGTGTCTACGAAGTAGCGGCGAGAGTTCGGGATGACTACGTGGATGCCCGACGTGACTCAAAGCTTCCGCGGTTACACAGTTGGCAGTTTGAGAACCTGAATTTGAGAAACACTCAGCATAAATGTAAGAAAAACAACTCACAATTTCCAAAGTTTCTAGCTATTTTTTCAAGATGAAACACATGCTAAGCAGTGATTGCTGTAGATAGATAAGCTGGCTAATGCTAATTCACGACATGCTAATCTGATACTCGTTTGCAAACGCTGGGTTAGCAACGTTGTTTTTATATCAATATGCTAACCAGATATTCTTTTTAATAACATTGGGCTGAACAACTTTGTTTGTATCACCGCTAATACAGGATATGCTAACCAGATACTGTTTTGGCAACGTTAGGTCAACAATGTTGCTTTTATTGTTAATACACGGCATTCTAAAACCAGACACCATTTTTGTAAAGTTTGATTAGCAACGTTGTTTTTATGCGTTTGGTTAGCAACTAATATGCTAACTAGATACTCTTTCGGGAACGTTGGGTTCTGTAATGCGTTTTTCACACAGAAGTGCGTGCACGAACTGCACACCGTAGACACGTCGCGCGATGATTGCAGACAAAATGAAGACAACGGCTTTCCACTGCAAGCAAAATAAAGACAACGGCTTTCTATTGCCCACAAAATGCTAATAACGCGCTTCTATTACCATATGTCGAGTTAAATATTGATGACTATGACTATGCGGCTAGAGCAATGGTAACGTCTATATCTACAGCTTGCATGCAATGGTTGATACCATATCTACAACAACGTGCAATGCAGCTACCATATCCCCTCCTTGGTGTCCCACTCCAGTTTGACAATATTTAATTACGAAATAATGATGACCCTCATAACTCACTTAGGTCGGATCGATGTTGATGAGGGCTCAAAATTTTTGTTTTGTTTTCCAATTTTAACACCTATATTGCTCCCTCAACACCTTAACCTACTGCTACTAAAACACCATAATTTCAAAGCTTTACGCTATGAAACTTGTAAATTTGCTAACTTTCATTTCACCGTCTGTAACTCCTGTACAAATTCACATATATGTTCATATGTAGGGGTATTAAATAATATCCTTGTTGCTGGAATGAGACCAAACAATCCTTTTTAAGCTTAAATTAAGTCTTTTCAGGCTTAAATTTCAAACTCTTTGGATCTCACCAAGTACTTGTTTTTTATACTAGGTACAAAAATTTATTGCTCCACTTTGAGACACTACAACTTTAAACAATTTACGTTACAAAAATTAATTTAATGTTTTTATACAGTCACTATATTGATTTCGTACTATGTACCAGTGTTACATACGACGTGTAGTGTGTAACACAGCTAAGTACGACATGTCGTATGTAACAAAAATTTTCGATCAGATGGGTGCATTATTATGTGAATCAGCAAGAACGGTGTCGGTTAATGTATTGGTGGTGGGTAGTCACGTTTTGGGGGGTCCGGACTTCAAGGGGACAACTCTCTACTCTCATGGACATGTATGGTATTTATAGACCTGCAATAGACCTACAATAAGCACTACCATTGCACAAACATGTAGATATGATTGCTGCTATTGCACGTTGTTGTATATACGGTATCAACCATTGCACGCAGGCTATAAATATAGACGCTATCATTGCTCTAGCCGCATAGTCATAGTCAGCAATATTTCACTCGACATGTGGTAACAGAAGGGGTTATTACCATTTTGCGGGCAATGGAAAGCCGTTGTCTTCATTTTGCGTGGAATCGTTGCGCGACTTGTCTACGGTGTGCAGTTCGTGCACGCACTTCTTTGTGAAAGACGCATAACGTTGATTTTACATTAATATGCTGACTAGACACTCTTTTGGAAACGCTGGGTCAACAACAATGTTTTTATGCTAATATGCTAACCAGATACCTTTTTGGCAACATTGGGCTTGATCAACGTTTTTATGTTAATATGCTAACCAGATACTCTGTTGAGAACGCTGGGCCAGCAACGTTGTTTTTATATTAATACACGACATGCTAAAACTAGACACTCTCTTGAAAACTCTGCTGCGGCAATGTTGTTTTAATGTTAATATGCTAAAACCAGATACTCTTTAAGAACGTTGAGTTTCAGCAACGTTGTTTTTATATTAATATGCTAACCAGATACTCTTTTGGCAACGTTGGTGTTGATCAACTGTTTCTTATGTTAATATACTAACCAGATATTCTTTAGAGAACGCTGTTGCAGAAAAGTTGTTTTTATGTTAATATGCTTAACCAGGAATTCTTTGGGAACACTGGGCACAGAAACTTTGTTTTATCAACTTTAATACATGGCATGCTAATCAGATATTCTTTTGGATACGTTGGGTGAACAATCTTGTTTTTATGTTAATACACGACATGCTAAAACCAGGCAGTCTACTCGGGCGTTGTGTCAACATCGTTGTTTTTATATTAATATGCTGACTAGATACTCTTTTGGAAACGTTAGGTTAGCAATGCTGTATGTATGCTAATACATGACTTGCTAAAACCAGACGCTCTTTTGGGAACGCTGGGTCAACAACGTTGTTTTTATACTAATATGCTAACCAGATACTTTTTTGTCAACGTTTTGCTTGAGTAACGTTTTTATCTTAATATGTTAACAGAAATTCTTTTCGAACTTTTAGTTAAGAAACTTGTTTTTGTCAACGTTAATACATGATATGCTAATCAGGTATTGTTTTTGACACGTTGGATCAGCAACGTTGTTTTTATGCTTATACTAACTAGATATTCTTTAGAGAACGCTGGGGCAGCAACGTTGTTTTTACATTAATATGCAAACCGGATACTCTTTTGGTAACGTTGGGCTTTAGTAATGCCGTTTCTATATTAATACACGACATGTTAAAACCAGACGCTTTTTTGGGAACGTTGGGTCAGCAACATTGTTTTTATGCTAATATTCAAATCAGATACTACTGTTTTGAGAGCGCTGCGGCAACAACGTTGTTTTTATAATAATATGCTATCCATATACTCTGTTGAGAACGCTGGGGCAGCAACGTTGTTTTTATATTAATATACGACATGGTAAAACTAGATACTCAGTAGAGAACGCTGGGGCAGGAACCGTTTTTATATTAATATGCTATCAGTATAATGTTTTGGAAACGTTTGGTCAGCAATGGTATTTTTATGTTAATACACAACATGCAAACCAGATACTCTTTTGGAAACGTCGGGTCAGCAACGACGTTTTTATGTTAATACACAGCATGCAAACCTGATACTCTTTTGGGAACGTTGGGTCAGCAACGACGTTTTTATGTTAATACACAACATGCAAACCAAATACTCTTTTGGGAACGTTGGGTCAGCAACGACGTTTTTATGTTAATATGCTAACCACATAATCTGTTGGGACCGTTCGGTAAGCAATGTTATTTTTATGTTAATCCACAACGTGCTAACCAGGTACACTTTTGGAAACGTTAGGTTAACAATATTGTTCTTATTTTGTATTGTAGCCAGTATAATGATTAAACTAATGGTCTTTGCAGATGAATAGTTAATGGAAATACGCTAATGGATACAACATAGTCACGATGTCCGTGGTTCGGTTAACTCTATTTTTTCCCAGTATTCTTCATTTTGTGCCGATTTTTAGTTGTTCATAATTGTACTGTTTTGACCTATAGTGCATATCGTTATTACGTATTTCGTACCTTCATTCGTATCGATTCGCTGCACAGCGATAGCGTTCTAATCAATATACGACACCACAGAATGTTTTGCACGTTTTCTCGATAGACAAGCAGATAAAATTAACATGTTCTTGAAAGATTTTTGTCACAGCCGTGAGGCTGTGACATTGATTTCACCTTCTGTCAGAGTGTGCATTAAAGCTTTAATTGCACTGCATTGCACGTATCTGTTATAGTCATAAAAGCCTTTTCAGATCCGACCGCTGGAGTCTGCATGCCAGGCAAAAATGGCATGCAGCAAACGTCTCGGATTTGTTGGCTACAATTGAGATGAAAACATTTAGGAATTCCGAGAATTGATGACATCGAAAATTATATTATCAACTGTACCAGGTCTGAATTCATTCTTGCTATTTCATAGACAGCATATTCGCAAACACTGAAGTCAAATATTTTGACATGTTTCAAAAACCATATATTATGCTTAACTGTCGTAAAGTTTATATTTAAATAATTATATGTAGTCCAGGCGCATAAATTCTATTGTTAATAGCAATATGACTGCCGTGACATTCTTCTTTTAAGAAGAAAACTTTTTCGTTTTCAAACGAAAGTTCTTCACATATAGCATGTGTTTCCGACAGGGTAGCTTGTTCAGCATAATTTATATAATACAAAAGTCTGCTATAGCCGCGTAATCAAATATTTGTGCGCACGGTTGCACAGTTTACTTTTTCAAAATGAAAGGACTGTTGTGAGCGATTTCGATAAACTTTCTGCTATATATTTAATTTCAAATAAAGAGATATCATTTTAATAAAAAACTGTAAAAAATTTCAGCTCTAGAACGTAATTTTACATTCCTATGCACTGTCCAGATTTTTTTGTGCGAGAAATACTGCAAAATGTGTCCACGAATGTGGTTAAAATTAAGTCTTTTTATTTGGAGTGTCGAACCCGATCGGATTTGACATTTACCAATTTAAATCGACTCCAATCAGATCGGCTTCCTAAGGTAAATGTCGTTTTAATGCGGCAAATTCCGAATGTCTTTGACCCAAATTAATGTGGCGCCAAAAACTAATTTGGACTATTTGGGGTGGTTTTAGTTGGATTGTTTGTGCGTTGTCAAAACGTGAATTGTTCTCTTAAAGTTCTATTGAGAAAGTAGATTAGGACTATATAATACGCCAACTATCACAAATTAAACACATTTCTTGTGTCAAATCCAAACAGGAAACTATATTCGGTAGCTCACTCCTCCATCGGGCGCGTGTGAACGCTACATGTGTATTCAATACGCCAGTGTCGGTTTATATCGGCCGATTTAAACCGACACTTCTCTGAGCAAGCCGATTGAAATCCACCCGTCTTGAATCGGCAAAATTCATACTCAATCGTCGGGTTTGACACCTCAAACCAAAATGGCTTATTTTAACAACCTTGGTGGGCAAATGTTGCGGTGGTTCCCGCATTAGATTTGCCGCCAAATTTACATTTTATACATGATTGACCAGCTTGGCATGTTTCTTGGGGTTCTTCATGTTTTCTTGTTTCTTCAGTCTTCTGAGGTGACTCCCCCATACGGTGTTTGTGCCCATGATAAAAGGCATGGAATCTCAGAACTAGTTGTATACAGGTTAAAATTAAAGGTTACTGTATTAAACCCTTCTGACATGCTTTGATGTTGGCGCTACACAGTTTATTTTTTGTACACTAACTAGTCAGCTAAAACATACTATCATCGTAAACTTAAAACATTGCGGCACGATTAAAATTATTCGAGTAAGGCAACAAAGGAGTTATCACTGTTTCAGAAAACAAGACACTAAAGTGAATAACTTTTTGTGTTTTCGATTAAAAATTTTAACTCTAAAGGATTTTTTTTCACCGATATTGTTGGTTTTTGACAAATACAGATCTACACTAACTGCTTAGTGTGCTACAGTGCCGAATTCGTCTGAGAAATATCGTGTTCTGATTTCGTATACTGTTCAGGGGTTTATCTTCAATTCTTATTTCTTCCTGAATTAATGTTGACCAAAACCTAACGTATAAGAACTGATGTCGCAGAATTCATGGCCCTGAAACTCTGTGTCTATTTTGTTTTTGAAATGAGATTAAATTAATTGATGTTTTATCTGCCCGATACCTAATTTTTCTGTGAGAAAAGATCACTACTATGTTGAGAAAATATTACCAAATAGCTAATGTCATCCCATTGATTTTTGAATTCGGGGCTTAAAATTTATTGAAACGGAGCTTCCACTGCAAAGCAAGCGGAGATTCCACTGAGGGCGCTGCAAAATCGTGAAAATTTCTCTTTTGTCTGGCGCTGTCATTCATAACTCATTTTCGAATGGACGGATTTCGACAAATTTTTTGTTCTATAGCAAAAGCGACGACGATGTGCACGTAAGCGCGAACAGCTCCGACGCCATTTTTCGGATCAAAATGGCAAAAACCAAGTTTTTAAGGTTTTTTTGGAAATCTGGCCATGCCGGTACCACTGTTTTGCAGCCGATATCTCGCGACACAGGCTTCGAATTGAAAATGGTGACCACCATGCAAAATCATCCTGCAACTTTGCTGACCACGACTTTATTGCGGGATCACTCCCTGGGCTGCTGTGGGCTCGAATATGGTTAGTCGACCCTTTGCCAGAAATTTTTAAATTTCGCTGTTTTATTGTTTATTTTCACCCTACAATGAGCAATTATTAGGTTATCAAGCCCTATGGATATGACGGTTTTGCTATCTAGAGTACAACTTGAGTATGTTATACCTATTCATGGGGTTTCAAAGGTTTTACGGTCGTCGAACCCAGTGAGCCATAATAACGATAATGGGTCCTCACTCAAGAAAATTCAGAACTAAACAGCAAATGTCATAAAAAACCAAACTAAACTGCACCACAACGCAATATAATATTTGCACCTTTAGTAATATAAAATAAAGTGACAATTCAGGCTTCAAATTGTTTGTTATAGATGTAGTTAGTGATTAATAGTTGTTATTATTGTTAGATATTGACGACTGTTGTTTGAGATACGGTTTAAGCTGAATTTACGAGCAGCAAGCGTTACGGATTGGTCCAAATATATTGGCGATAAAACATGCGATTATCGTCTTGATAACTATAATACCCGTCAACTATAAAATTATTTTTACATTGTTCCGCAAAGCAGGAGCAGTTGTTTTTGCATTGATTACAGTGTTATTATTAATATGGTAAATATTTATCACATGATATCATTATAAAATATAAATCTACCCAGTTAGATTTTCAGTCTGTATATGCTTAGATTGCATGTCAGTGAAGCTTCATCACTTGCGCGATATTACTATTTATTTTCATAGCTATACATACTCATAGTAAGAAAGGGATTATTCCCCCTAAGGCTGGGACCCCCTCGCACCGATACCGATCCCCACCTGGAAGGTAGCCTAGTTCTCCTGTGGGTCCGCACCGCCGGCAGGTATCGACTGCGGTAACCGATCCATTCAACATGGTAGTGTATACCGATGGATCACACCTCACTGATAACACCTATGCAGGTGCAGGGGTATACAATCAAACGCTATATCTTCGGAAACACTACAGCTTAGGAAAGTATGCAACTATTTTTCAAGCTGAGATATATGCAATATTAATGGCTACCGAAGACCTACTATGCAGACGATCAGCAAACATGGACGTAGCTATCTGCTCTGATAGCAAAGCATCCATACTAGCCTTGAGAAAAGAAAACAGTAATTCAAAACTTGTAAAGACCTGTAAAACAAACTTAAATAAGTTATGTAAAAACAACAAAGTCACCCTCATATGGGTTCCGGGACACAATGATGTAACTGGAAATGAAATTGCAGATGAATTAGCAAAGATAGGAGCAAATACCCAATTTATGGGTCCAGAACCCGTTATCGGCATTTCGGACTCCTTTTTTCGAATAACGACGACAAAATGGCTGAACGAACAGATCATTAAAAAATTTGAGGAAACACCGCAAATGGAGTATACAAAAACGATGCTACAACTATTAGATACCAGTGATCTTACCGCCAGCAAGTACAATAGGAAAGATTTATTTCTTATCATCTCTATGATTACTGGGCACTGCCTTTTAAATAAGCATGTGCATAAGATTGATCATACGGTAAACCCTCTATATGGAAGATGTCTCCGAACGGAAGAAACACCTATTCACTTCCTATTTCATTGTGAATATTACGATGCTCTGAGATTCGCCACTTTTGGCATAACCGATCGCAGCGAACTCACAGATCCTACTCCTACTAAGTCTATACTTCAGTTTGTAAGAAAATCTAAAAGATTTCTGGAAGCCTAGCTTCCCGGTAGGCAAAATGGACCATCTAGGACTACTCGCCTCACACAAATATCTATCTATCTAAGAAAGGGATTATTCCCCCTAAGGCTCGGAACCCCTCGCAGCGATACCGATTCCCACCTGGAAGGTAGCCTAGTTCTCCTGTGGGTCCGCACCGCCGGTCCTAGCTGCATGCAGAACGCGCGCAGAAAATTTTCCAAAAATAGGCTAAAATCGAGGAAAAATTTATTGCCGGGCAAAAATTGGCGTGAAATTGGCATCAAATGTGTGAAAATTTACAGAAATTGGGGAAACATTGGGAAAAATTAGCAAAATTTTTGGAAATTTTGGAAAATTGATCACTCCTTAACGAAGCAACCCACCCCTGCCGACAGGCTGATGCTCAAGGAGGCCGAAGATCCCCGAAGCACTCGCTATTCCTTGGATCTCGAACCTTGAGAATGTATGTTCATAGCGACTACATAAACATTAGTAGTATATGAAGAGCATTTCCTGCGCATAAAAGAACTACGTGCTTGCAATAACGAAATATGTAGTTTTTAATATCTTTCGTGATATTTAACAGGACATAACTTTCCCCGGAAAAACAGAGGAACTTTGAGTGAATTTCTGAAAACAGTGTCAAATTTTAAAGATTCAACCCAGTTAGAGATTGTCAGTTAGTGGATTTTAACTTATTAATTCGTATCATTATTGACATAATAGTAGAAACGTATAACGAATATGTGGGAGCTAATTCCAGTATTGAAATGTTGAAATCATTCTATTTATAGCAGGAAAAGGTTTTCTTAGATGCGTCTAAAAACAAGGGTTACATAAAACCCTCATTACAAACTTCATTTTGAAACACATTTCGTTCTTATTACATAGTAAGGACATTGTGTCAGACAAACTTGCTTAAATGTATATATATAATATAATGACATACAATATGCATATTATAATTTTGCTTTTTGGAGTATTGTGCAATAATATTTTTCTGTTGATAACATACAAACAGCGCCGTATTTTTATGTTATGCGAGATCCGTCATCCCGTATTCATATACTATTTCGGACTAATGCCTGAGCAAATTTAAGCTGCGCCGCTTCCCATCCACTTTTATCAAAAGTAAATGCGATTCCGTTGTTCACTGAACCAACATTTCATTATTGTATAAAACAACAGAATTTAGCCCCTTTCATATTTCATACATTATAATTTGAAAATGTTCGCGAACGCACTGGCGTTAAACTGCAGAACCGAATTGCAATCGCTAATGGCGTTATGGAACAGAAAAATGTCGAAATTTGGTATATTACTTTGGTATAACATTTAATGTGGTATTGAAATATTTAATATTGAAATCCGAGTTTTGTTCTCTAACAACTTTTTGTACATGGTGTCAAAAGAGGATAGTTGGCGGCGCATCTTAAGTTTAATCTTGCATCAATGGTGTCCTGAAGTTTAAGAGTTCCTGGCTTCCTATCAATAGTGAGGTTCCTGGCTTCCTATCAATAGTGAGCTCAATAAGCAAAATGTTCAATAGTCGTACTTAAATTTCAGCAAAGTTTTGCTTTGAGTGTCTCATTTCTCGGTGAATCTTGACAACTTTACACTGATCTTTACGCATAGGCATTTTTTACATTGTTGGTTTTTAAATGTATATCGTAGGAAAATGACATTTCATGCAGATTCCAAAACGCTCCATATATCGGAATGTGTTCGCACTGCATAATCATTATGTTTGGTACATGAGTCAGAGTACACATCATTCAGGGTTATATCATTAATGCCGGGTTGTACCTGTGTGATTAGCGTACCCAAACAACTGAGCTTTCTATGAACTGTCGCTCGGTTCCTTTAGGAGTCTCGCAAAGCAAAGAGATAACAACGAACTTGCATACATTAGCGACAAACCCTGTTAACACAACAATGAACTTTACCAATTTGTAGACAGTGCACCAAGGACTAAAGTAATTAATCTAAGTAAGTATAAAATAAGATTAATAACCCAGCGGACTCAGCGGAGCATCTAAATATATATTTTATGTTCCAATTTAAAAGTTGTTTCGTACAATTGTGCGAACCGAACATGTGCTGCAAGCCCCATTTCCTCGATGTCCTAAATGTGCCAGAGATCGGATTTTTAAACCTTCTCAGATAATCTATATACGCGCAGTGTAGATAATCAGCAATGCACAAATCGAAATAGGGTGAAAATAGCGTCAAGTCTCATCAAATATATATCGTTGCTGCATATATAGAAATTATAGAATCTTACTTTGCATTTTAACGTTTTCAGCCTTTGTAAATCTAAGGTCAGTCAAGCTTCTCTTTAAACTGTTAAGAACGCCTAAAATATAAATATCTATCTATACACGAATAGAATACATTGGTAAGTAGCATTGTTTTATGCGTTTGCAGGATCGATTTTAGACAATGAAGATGGTAAACTTTGTTGGTAATTACATAAAGAACCAACTACGTGTTATGGAAACGTGTGATCCATAAAGTGTTTTGATGTCTGTACGGACGTTTAACTATCAATAGACTACAAAGTTGCCCTTCTGTGACTATCTTAAGATTTGTGTACAGAATTTAACTAAGATTACGAAATTTGTAGAAACTGTGGTCCAAACTAGTATTCGTCCTTAGTGCACTAAATTTGTCTAAATACGCAATTTGTGTATCAAATTCACAGCTTTATAAAAAGGATAACCAATACCACATTATTTTGGCTCTATTTGTGGATTTTTCTACTTTTGGCTGCGTCCAAGGTCCGCCAGCACTCGAACAAATTTTTAAATGTTTTTCTTGTTACATTTTGCATCAGTTAGTCCACCGAAGCATTATTACATAACTAGATATCGGATTATGGTTGTTTGGTTCGTTCTTTTTTTTCACTTATTATATTCCATCTTTTACGGTAGTTGGGAATTTGTCGACTGATGCGCTTCGTATGACATAAATAAAAATTATACACATGTTATATATTTTTGTTAGGAAGAAAGTTCACCCGCAACTAATCAGCCATAGCGTCGCTGAAAAAACAGTAGATACAGTCTGAGGAAAGTTGGTGTTGCGTTTATAAATCTAAAAGATTTTCGAAAACAAACTTAGTTATTGCCTATTCCAAACTCCATTGCGTAGCTAATGCTGTTTTAGGCATTTGTTTAACTAACAAGTCGCGTTTCAACGGGCGGTTGAGAAAATCTTCGTTAAGGCTTTCATGCACCCATACTGGATGGGTTTCCTTTCCGAGTTATTTTCTGCAGTCATAGTTGCTTTCTGATCAGAAACGATTCCGAAACAGGGTACTTACCTGATATGGAATTAGCACCTTTGCGATGAAAAGCAGGCGGATGCGCCGTAAAGCTAAGTCCACCTTGATGCGGATGCTGGGACCCGTTTGTAGCACTAGCGGGAAAACTGCTGGTAAACAAATAATTGGCGGGTGTTATATCGTTTCCAGCTTGCGCTGGTGAAAACTCGACAATACCCGTTCCGCTTGATGTAATATCATTTCGATAAGGTACTCGCGAAGACGAAAGTCGGCCGTTAATCGCTGCGACGGCGGCATTCACCGCATCCGTCACTGCTTGTTGACGATGTTGAGCTGATGTTCCTGTGAGTGCCATTGGTGTTAATGCCATTGTCTCTCTGACAACACTTTTTTCGTGCCCAAGTGTTGCCACAGTTGTTTTTACCGTCGGCGACAAGTCACCGTCTTTGTTAATCGTGACAATGGCACTTGTAGTGTCGTCGTCGTCCTCGTCATCAACGTCGAGTTCGGATGTTGTCGACGGCGGCATCAAGCGATCCTTCTGTCCGAGCGATGTCGTTACAACTGTTGTTGTTAGCGTTGTCGCAGCGCCATCATCGTTATCGTCATCGTCGTTAGCGACATTGTCGTTCTTATCCTCCAAAATTCCGTCTTTATCGGCTGAAACTCCTTTCAGGGCACGTCCAATGCCGCCGCCACCGCTTGTTGTAGCTTCATTGCCCCCACCGCCGCTGGTTCCGACGATGGCACCGCTGGCATTACTATCTCGAGGCCTTAATCGTGGGCGAAAGACTCGACGTATACTACGACGTCTGCAACTCCGTAAAACGTCGTCGACTTCTAAAAAATACCGTAATACTTCAGGTTAGAGTTTCGAGTGTATTAATAATTTTCAGTTATCTAATTATTAATAAACTAAGAATATTCAGAAGCGCTTCGGAATTGTGGAATTCCCAACTACCGCGAAATCTGGTCTTTAAATAACTAAATATAAAAAAGGCAAAAAAAGTCAAAAATCGGAATGTTTGCTTTCTCACTGCGGAATAGGAACACCATCGTTTGGAAACAGTGAAGATATCAAAAATGAATGAATATTAGCAATTTTTGATAAAACACTGTTTAAGCCACCAGAGTGACAAATTTGCCTAGGACATAGCTAAACGTGATAAAACTACTGACTATAATAACTATAAAACTACTTGTTTGTTTAAAAATACTGTTATCAGTTATCCATGTTTTCTTTAGTACTATTGGTTTAAAACAAGAAATGCTGTAGTTTAGCCAATTTATTGCATCACAAGCCAAGGATGGTTGAGAATTAATGCAGACGCGCGTAAGAAGGTGGTGAAATCCCAACTATTATAGAAAATACACTAAACAAAATTAAAACCAAAACGCGACAAGAAACAGATTGTGAGACATAAAAGTAATAATGTAAATATAAAAAGCCGCCATTTCTGCGGAGACAGCAGATATGTTTCACAAACGAATATGAATAGGAAAACTGTATATGCTCATAGGTGTATGGGTTACCCCGCTTGAGCCATCGACTACCCCCCTCCATTCGGCTTATTGCACCGACCTCATTACAAGTGGTCCCAGCTACCCATCTTCCGGCGCCACAAGATTTTGCAGAAATTGGCAAAAATAGGATAATTTAGGAAAATAGGCACAACTTCGGAATAATCAGAGAAACGTTTTAGAAAAATGATGAAAATTGGAAAAAATGGAGAAAATTAAGCAAAATTGGGTAAAATTATGAATTTTTCAAAATTTGATCCGCTCCCGCCGCCAACCGTTTGACTAACACCGGTTTGGGAGGCCGGAGGTTGACCTCTCCCCATGGCGCCGACCTTGAGCTGTTTAAAGAACACAATATTTAAACCGCCAGTGTTATGCAAAATAATAAAATCGTAAATATAATGCAAAAAATGTTAAGACAAGAAAAGTAAAATTAAATCTAAGACAAAAATGCTGTATTTTTCGCAAATTTAGTGCACTACGGTACCAACGGCAGTTTGAAATTAATACATAAACACCCTAAAAAGAAGATATTATTTCATATTGATTCACTATTTTTGTTTATATATATGTCCAACGACATCAATTTGTCTATTTTTAATTTTTCATAATAACGCGCAGCACGGACATTAGCATGTGAGTGGCTTCCTCTAAAACTATGGTGTGTGTCCCCCTCCCAAACTTTTGCGAGTGCCTTCGCAAACGATGGCATGACTGGAGTTCCTCAAAATATTGCGTGTGTAAAGCCATAGATCACCCGTCCTTCATGGCAACGCCCCTGATGGTTCGCCGCTGATAGTTGTCGTTATATGTCGGCTGCAACTGAAATTATGAGGCAATTCGATGGTGCTTATCTTCATAGGTTGAAATCGTCGCGTGTTATGTGCCGACCTGAACAATCCCTTAAACAATTCATAAATCGAACTGAAATTTCAGTTTCTATCGTAAAACCTTATCGTACGGCTAATACCTTTAGTTTTATCAAAACAACATTTCCTGGAAATTCTATAGCCTATACTAAGGTATATCACTATATTATATCTATATAACTCCTACTTGATCATGTTCGTAGGGGCTCAGGTAACCCTGAGGTGCTGAACGTACATATGGCAATGTGTATAGCTCTAAATTATAGATTAAAGGAAATTTTGAATCCAAAAGTACCTTCTTCATCATCATCACCAGCGCCAACGCCAACTCGAAACGTTTCCGATTCTTTGCGAAACTTGTCTCGAGAGTACAGATTTTCCTGCAATATCAATGCATACTGCTAGACACGAAATATTGGGGCTTAGCGTATTTAAAATAAGACAACATAGCCGGTACAAAAATAGTTAAAAATAGGCAGTGCTGATTTTTTGAGTAATTGGACATATATATTGACAGATGTAATAAAAGTTTCATTTCTTTTCGGTTAAACGATCAATTATGAAAAGGCGCAGTCGTTAACATGATGTCCTCCGGAAACGCGGTCATATCTGAAACCGTCAGATCAAACACAGGAGTATGTGGACGCGTCACCCTCTCCCAGAAAAATAACATGGTTAACAATGTATTGTATTCATACAAATACGCCAAGCGTACCCCTTCCCAGACATCTTGAAAACTTCGCAAATCATTACATGAATAAATATATATAAATATTTGAGGGAGACGAAAATAAGGGTCGACCCTCCAGGAATGTACCAAATTGGCCAAGTATATATATATACTCAACGCAACCAACATGCACGTATCCATGTAGTGGTTGTGATATACCTAGTATTCCGATACGACCCCAGCATTTTCTATTGTACTATGCGCCGTCCTTCCCCACATTTCGCTTGTCTGAAACATAAATACTGTGTTGTTGGGACCTCGTCATATCCATACAACGCCTTTATGCAGACTATCATTACTATGAAATTCACAATGTTTGACATATGCCGCATGGTTTGTAAGTTTGCAATTTGGCAAAAATATATAGATGTTAGATATGTACACCTGTCAAATGTTACTCGAGAAAACCACTAAGCATGGCCCATAAAGCCGCAAAATTAAAATTTAAGCATGCATAACACGCGTCACCGGAATAAATGATTTTAGTTCAGAGAGGAAACTTATTAATATTGAGCATAAAAGTGTTTAAAATAAAAAATCTAAAAACAGGAATTTCAAGTAAACTTCAATTGTAGATTCGAAATATCAATAAGTTTTTGGCATTAATTAATTTTGATGAACTGGGAAAGCAATACAATGGCTAAAACCACACTATATAGTTATAGTTTTCAACTACAGACTAAAATCTATAAACTTGACTGTATTTTTGTGATAATGTTAAGATCTACAACTGTTTTCTGCAAAACGTAAGAAACATTTGTATCAAAATAAACTTACCAATGATGATGCAAAAAGCTCCGACTTTAACAATGTATGGCTTGCAGTCAGCGCTTCCTAGAAAGTATACTGACAGTCTTATAACTTGTAGCCAACGCAAAGCAACCGAAAATATGCACATTTTATACTGTATCGTTAATATATAGCAATATAATTGAACTATGTTGATTAAAACAAATGCACTGATAAATTCATAACGTATAATACCGCAATAATTCATTATGAACCCTTGTAGAAATGTATGTGTCAAACTATGTACATAAATACGTTGTGGAATGCTTAACAACACCTGATTATGAAAACGTTGCGACTAAAATTGAATGCGTTTGCTGCAAATAAAAACGTGAAATTTAAGCATATGGCTAAATGTTATCGCGAACTAAACTAAAGGCTAAGTCATACAAGTTTAGAAGTCTCTTTGAAATTGAGATTTAGACTGATCAGGCTTCGTGACGGTGATTGCTTGTCAAATCTGTACAAATTTTCAAATTTTGCAGTTGCAAGAAAACAACTGAAACTCACACCTTAGTTGCACTTGCACATATGGATACTGAATTTCACGAAGAACGACAATGTTTACATTAATCCAGGAGTTAATGTGTATTTATTTATAATATTTGACAAAAATTTGCCATGGCGGTGAGTTGAACATAGATTCATTTGGGTTAAGGCGTCGTACACTAGCCACCAAACTATTTAGAAAGCCTTGCTTGGTTTTAAGAGACGTCGCCAAGCTAGTAAATAACAATACGTTGCATGCACATTGCAAGTTTATAATAACGCACGAGTGAAAAGATATACCGATCGAGAAAATCGGTTAACACATCGCTTCAAAATGTACGCTGTTACAATTCTGTAAATTTTTCCGCTATAAACCGCAATAAAACTTACATCACGCAAATTGAAAGTGACTTGTAAGTGGTTACATAGATGGTCGGCAAATTCTGGATACATATCAATGACGTCGAGCAAATCGTCACGCCATATTTTATGAAGATCACAGTAAGTAAGTGCACGGACATTGCAGGAAGACTTGCCAACCGTATCATACAAAAGCAAATTTTCACCAAACACATCGTCTTTACCTAAATAAACGATACGAAGAATCATTCAAAAGCTTAAAATAGAAACATTGTTTCATACTTCACCGCTGCAAATTTGCCAGTTCAAAAGAGACATAGCTCTGAAACTTAACTCGATTAATAATAGCGGGTTAAAAGCATCAGATAATATACAACGAAATGAATTTTTTCAAGAATATGGTATGAATATTTTATAAAAATAATCCGTAAACTCAAGAAGTCTGTCGCCATAGCAGCACATAGTAATTTTTCGCGGTTATCTGTTTAACTAAACTAAATTTTACTGGTTCATTGACAATGAAATACAAATTTCTTTAGGGAAGGGGACTATACCCTTAGTGTCAGACCACCCCGACGCTACTCTCATCCATTAGGCCCGCACCCATCCTTCCCAACAGAAAATAGTAGGGTATGAGCAAACTTTCTGAAATTTTAAAGAAAAATTTGACAAAATACTAAATAGGATAAATTATGAGTAAAATCTGGGGACAATATTGAAAGCTTTTTATTACCTCCTGAATATCTCCCGCCGCGGCGTGTTTCGTTTCAAGCCGAAACATCTACCCCTCCCCTAAGGCGACGGACCTTTGACACCACTGATTATGAATAAAGAAAGTTTATTTATTTCAACTTGTATGAGTTCTGGGATCTTTCAAGTTCGACAACGTCACTCATAAGCATTCTTTTTGTGCTTTTATAAGACTAAGACGGGGGACTGCCGCCCCCAAACTGCCCGCACTAAGCTGTTTTTAAGGATATAACGTTACGTCCACAGTTTGACTCAAGCCACATCGGCTACGCAAAAAGAATAAATTCTGTGAAAAAAAATTCCACAAATTTGATAAAAGTATTGAAAAACTAACCTAAAATAGCCATCACAATATCGTCTTTGATAATTTCAACCGAGCCTCGAGCAATAAAATAAAGGCTTGTAAGAATATCACCGCGATGTACCAGCGTATCACCGGGTGGAGCGTGTGTGGTACGAAACCTAAAATAATGAAAAAAGAGATTGGTATAATAGTTTGAAAGATTTTCTGTGGTCCGTCAGCTAAATAACGTAAACCTGCTTGCCCAACCTGCCCGCTTGCCCTTCCGAGTCTTTGATAACATGAGGTGGGTTTTATTATTGTTGAAACAATGCTAAGAACGGTTGCATTGATGAGGTGAATGCGTCGCTCATCTGTTGCCAAGTTTATTTATTAAGAACAATACAAAATGCAGCAACACTGAATCGCGCATATTTGGATAGTTGTAGCTTTCATGACCGAATTAATTTGTCTATCGGGCAATGTTTGACAAACTCACGCCGACGCTAGGGATCGCACTCGGGATGTTCGGATGAAAGATGTGTGACCAAACCACTGAGCTATCCTTAAGGAACCTCAGAACGCGAGCGAATAACACCACACGTGCAAACATGCAGCATACGACTAACTCAATAGACACACTGACTCGCAATGTGCGTTAGGCTCATATGGATCGAGTGGGCATCAAAGGTTTAAGGGAAGATTTCAAAATATCAGCAACGTTATAAGTATTGTTTTGCATGTGTTTTAGTTGACGCATTTATCTAAGCTTTTAGGACTTAGTGAAATCTAAAATATTTTTCACTGCCTCTGCCTGGATATTCGTGATCAGTGAGACGTTAAATCTGCTACAGAACCTGATTAACTTTCTCTACCCGGTGCAGTTATGGAAAAACCAAACATCTCGTAAGTGCTTTTAGCAAATCAATATGTCCTTATAATTCAAAGAATATTTGGAACCTTACGCAAAAATTAATAACAGTAATAGGAATAAATCATAAGCATTTTTTCATTATTTCAATCATGTTTGACAGCTCGAATTAGGTATAAATGTGTAGGCTAACCTCATGCTCAGCGCACGTAAGCATCCAGGACTTGCAGTATTGAACGCAGGGCAGTTTGTTAATAAATTTCTGTTTAAGTGGAGGCATATATCAGCTTGTAGGCACTCTGGAAATCCTTTCAGCACCTAAAATGGAAAGAAAAAAAAGAAATCATCAAATAATACTATTAACTTGATAAATACTTGATACCACCCTCTGCTGACTATGAGCAGAAATAGTGAACACTTAGTGACTTTGTCGATTTCGTTCTTGTTAAAATCTGCGCCAGATTCACAGTTGGCATCAAAGTTACTCTGAAAATTCGTATGTTGACTTAAACGAATCACCAGGCTGTGAAATTTATAAAAATAATATATATAGGACAATCTTGGCGGTATGATAACTTGCCAAATTCATATCGATTCCATTCGTGTACGACCAAGCGTGTTGAAAGTATTCTTCCAAGCGCTGACGCAACGGATTCGGAATTTGATGAAAGCGAATAAACTCGCGAAGTCGGCTCATTTCCACATGATATCGTGCTGTACCCGCGTAAAGACGTTGAATAATTGCCGATACATTGCCAAACACACTTGCATACATTAAGGCTGAAATAAGAATCATTAAAATATGTAAATAAAAGATGCATACAAAATTTTACAAGTATTGAACGTACTAAAACTGTCGACTTTATAAAAGTTTAAATATATGTAAGCTGCAGTTTAAAATGTCTTTTGTTGTCAGGCCAGTTTATTTTGTTTCAGGAAAGCAAATCACATGATATCGTTAAGGAACAAGCTATTACGCACTAAATGTCCGCGCCAAAAAGTAAGTGACTTTTCGCACAACTCATGGAGATAACTACTTATATTATTTCAAATCGTAATTTATACATAATGTTTTAGCACTGATGCATAAAAACAAAATGTTGCAAGTATAAAAAAACTAACCACAAGCGAAATCCCACAGTACAGCGAAGAATTGTAAAAACATAAAGCAATAAAATGCATTTTTCAAAAATGTACTGCACACTGATACTGTAAATAAGACTGTATTGGTGTAGTGTCTCACCAAAAACTGAATAAATCACCAAAAAATTGATTCCGAATTGTTAACACTTAAAAACCAACGTTTCGCTTTGTTAACATTTTCATACTCACTAGGTCCAAATGGACCCAACGCACATTGTGATACTATGTCAACTCAGTTTATCGAATACCGTATCTTTGAATGTCTGTTTTGTTATTCGCTTGCATTGTGAGGAATCCTAAGAAACCGAGCAACAGATTATAGAAACGCCCGAGCTCCTAGGGCATAATGTACGAAACTTTCACGATTTCGTCAACTTCCAAGATTTAAAGGAGGGTAGAATTTTACAATTTTGGGACACCCTATTGCGTGCCAGACGAAATTTGCCTTTAAACGGAAGTTCCAAGCGAAATATTGTTGGTACTTACCCACCACAGATTTTAGTTGGTGTTTATGATATAAAATACCAGCAGTGCCTCTTAACCCCATCAATACCAGAGCTAGTTTTGTATCGTGCACTGTTGGACAAACTAAACCCCACACCGCAGTACGTACCTCGCTTCCATTGGTGACAACGCCGTACGTACACCACCGAGTCATCGGTGAGCTGTTGCTTCGTTCCTTTAGGAATATCGCAAAGTGAGCGAATAACAACTCGCATGCAACAGCACGACATACTTAGTGAGTGCTACGCTTTGAAATATGCGATGATGGAATTTGCAGAATATGAAAGGCTTAAATCCGGCGGAACACAACCTATAAGGGCTAACAGCTAACAAATCAAAGACACCTCAGCCAGGTTTCTTGAAAAACCTTTCTTGGGAAAAATGTTTCCTGAAAATCTATATTCGTAAGATAAGGGCAAATAAGGTTTGTGGAAACCAGCGGATGCATCAGGGCAAGATAGGTCAGCTTTAAATCCGACTAGTTCGCATGATATCCTGGAAGGACAGTTATACTTTTCTCAAGAAGCCATCTTCAATCTAATTGCTGGTAGTTTATACTTACACCCAAGTATCATCATAATAACAGTGAATATTTTTTCCGAATCCGTTGTAGCGCTGACGTTGCCAAAGCCGATACTTGTAATTGTCGACAAAGTGAAATAAAGCGCGGTTACGTAGCGCGATTTTAGTGTTGGACCGTCGCGCCATACCACAACGCTCGAATTTGTACTGTCGTCAAATTGAGTTGTTGTCGAATAAGGCGTTTTCATATGGTAAGCTGAAAAAATAGTACAACTGATAATAGCTTCATACAGTCGCTTAAATACTCCAGAAATCTATGGTTGTCAATCGATACCTAACATAAAGCTGTAATCATCACATAACGAAGTCTATTAAATTATTTATCAGCAGCTGCATCATACGAAGTTCAGTAAGCTAGATTTGTTCTACTTGGCTTTCTATTTTAGATAATAAAGATTCAATGACAATGCGTAGATCAAATTTTATTAGGCTACACAAAGTTCAGGAGTAATGGTAGGGGCGTGCTCATGGTTCACATTTGAGAGGAACAAATGCAATATTTACATTTGAGTGGTTGGCTAAATTCAGGATTTACATCACAATTTATATAGGCCAAATACTTAAACTACAAAAACCATTAGGAATCCATGGCCCGATCCTGGTGGGCTTCATCTGGGAGCGCCCATGGGCGAAGGCTGCGTCGCCGTGTCAGCTTTAATAGAAAGTATATCAAGCTAGTATATCCGTGAGTGACATGGAGTAGCTGTGGTGTATTACTAACCTATCGAGGTATATGCATAATGTTCAGGATTTATGTTGATCATATGCCTATCGTTTCAGATGGCGCATCGGATGTGTTATGTCGGAAAATAAATGTTCTTATGAAGATTTGAATAGTATTTATAAAAAAGGTTTTCAGGTTGTATACATTTACATATTTATACACGTTTACCCGTGGCGGAGCCCATGCTGTAATTCTTTTCCAAAAAATATTGCCGTACAGGTTGAACTAAGCTTATGGCCATTGTCCACGTGCCTTGTCGTGAACCATATTTCCGTTGACGATACGACAGCAGATTACACAACTTGTATTATTAATGCGATAATCCATTTTTCGTTTAATTATTTTCGCCCATATATACTTTGTAAATTTAAGAAACAAAGACAACAAATCGTGAAGATTTGACAATATTAATTTACAACGAAATGCATTAGCAAACAGCGTGGTATTAGTGGTTTTGTGTTCGAAATGCAATGTTCGGTGACCTAAAATTTTGTCTGTCAACCTTAACTCAACGTTGTGTTCGATAGCGGGCGGCTAGTTGATATCTATGAGGGTGCGGCATGGCTGCAAAATGAGCAGATGAAAACTTGGAATGTGTTTCTGCTTGGCGTTCATGCAAAGCCTGCTGGCCTATATCTATTGTAGCAGGCATAATAATACAGATTGGCGTAGAAATGAAAATATCTGTGGAAATTTTCATAAAAATGGAATGAAAATGATTTAAATTCCATTTGTGTAAATTTTTATTTCAATTTAGAAACTATTTTTGCCTTTAAATAAACTTTTCCACTTTTTTCGCACTTTTTAGCCTTCCTTGGTGTCTTTCGTTGACTTTTGGGATAGAATTATATCATCACACTTGCATTGAAAAGTTTAAACCGTGACCAGAGCCAAGAAGGTAACTGCCAGCCTGCTGAGTTATTGCTAGGTAAAAGGGTTGTTTGTATCTTGCGGTATAAATAGGGAAAGAACACTTTGTTTCTTGCAGTAAAGTAGACAAGATGGGTTTAAAACAAATCGCTAGGTCGCGTCGTGCAGTACAAATAGATAACAGATTAGTTTGTATCTTGCAGCGTGAACTGCCAAGATACTCGTTAGTATCCAGGACTCCTTATTATATTATCAAGAGATAAGCTAGAAGCAGAATATGAATCGTTAGAGGCAAGTTTGTATCTAAAACCTTTGGCTATAATTGGAAAGTATAGTCAGGTTTGTATCTTGTAGAAAAGAAGCTGGGACCTGTGGCTGGATGTGATCCTGGCTACTGGGCAAAGCTCCAGCTGCGATGAGGATGCTTAGGAATTACTCAATAGGTTAGCAGTTATATACTAGGTGGTGTACAAAACTTCACCGTAAAGCAACTGGTACAAGAGCATGCCATTACGCACCGTTCGAAGTTAATCGGTACTGTATCCACTGCAAAGTTTTATACGTGCATAAAATTTTCATTTTCATTGAAGTTTCCACGAAATCTTCATGTAAGTAGAATAAAAATGGAAATTGAAAATATATTTTCATGCGTGATAAATATACTGAACACAAGTTTGACTATCGGCAGCTACAAAACCGTTAATTGACAGACGACTGTCTGGGTCCGGTCGTAGAGCGGACTACTATCAAGCTACGCTTTGGCGCAGCTTTTCTAACCTGTACGTCGCAGGGACATTACCAGGTCGCACTGAATTTATAAGCCCACTTCTAACGCGATTGATAATTTAATAACTGTGTGTTTTCGCAGAGTCCTGCTGATTGATACTATAACATCAGTTAACTTGTGTACTACGTATAGGTTGAGTAAGGAAGTACAGTCGTGCAGCCCATAGGTCTCAATAGAGAGGATAGGATATTACTTCCCTCTAAGATTACACCAAACGCCAAATTAATTATCCGGCGACGGTGCACGGAAAATTTTAGCAAATTTGGCAAAGTTACAGATCTGTTAAAAATAAGATCAGATGTGGATAATTTTTGATTTAGCATCCTGTCATAATGCTCCATCAGGACCGTGCACTCTCCTTGTTGATTATAAAATGATCAGCATATGCAGAAATGGCTTGGGATTCTGATCAATTAAGACGTTGGCAGTGTTTGTTTTTCCTAACTTATGTGTCTCCCCGTTTGTCTATGTCTTAAAGATCAATCTCGATTGATAAAAAAAATTTTTGTTTGCTTTAAATAATTCTGTGAAATTTCACTGGAATTAACACAATAAAAGTAAAAAAGAGCAGTATTCAAGAAACGAATTTCAAATTTCAATTTATGAATATTACAACATTTATCAAGTCTTACAGCATCCACTTCATATTACTCGACTGTCTTAGAGGCATAGAGTGGAGCGTTGCAAGCCCTTCAAAAGAGAGGGGCCGAGTGTTTCCATCGAAATTCCACCTCCGTATGGAAACAATTTTTTGTTTTTGCCAAATAATTTTGCTTTCTTAAGATTATTTTTATGCAAAAACCTGAAATAGTAATCCTATTTACTTTTGTAATCCATGAAACATTACCGCAGGCCGTAACTGCCCAGAAGCAAGCCAGAATCTTTGCTCGCAAAGTGTTGCTAGAGATATGTTTGTATCTGGCACCCGGCTTCATGCTGAAAATTAGAGTTAAGGTCTAGCAGCTGATGTCGGGACCCGTGGCTGGTTATCAAACTGGCTATCGGGCAAGACCCCTACGGCGATGGGTATGCCCAGTAGTGGTAAGCTCTATAGGCAAAGAGTTGCATGCAAGAGAGTGAAGCAAGATTCACCGTGCACCAACGAGGACTGACATGGTCATGTATAAGAAGCGCTAGTAGAACACGCTACGTAATATTTCTCACAGTATCCTTTGAGCGAAAATGAAGTGTTCAAGATTTTCGTGCATGGAAATCTCCAAAATGGAAATGGAAATAAAACATTCATTTCCAAACCATACCTGCCTGCTCAATTCTCTTGCAATGCCCCTGCGTATATACCTATATCTAAAATAAATTGCCCGCATATCGTTGCAATAAGCTTATATTACGTCTTACTTTCGGCAGCAAGGCTATATATAGTAATCTGGGACAGAATTCTTGAGTATGATATTCTGCTATCTTGTAGAACCAACACTTACCTAACTGATCGAGCCATGTTATGTTAGCTGTCATATAAGGTCTTTCGGCTGTTCCAATTGCATACCTAAAATATAGAATCACTACACACATTATTCACATCATTTTACGAAAGTAAAATGACATCGTTTACTTTTACAAGTAGAACAAGAAACCTCTACAATTAATTACCAAAATATAAAGCGTTAGGCCATGCACGACTGTGATCATTCTGCAGACTTTTTAGGAGTGATGGTAGCAGTGAGTGAACATTAAACACTGCATGAAACTTGTATTGCGATCAAGTATATACGTTGTGCGTGACCGAAATAAAGATGATTCTATTTTGTAGTTTTGTGAAAATTTGTGTTATCCAATAGCTTATATTCTCCCGAAAATGCTATTATCTGTTCCCGCACATAAAATGGGTTCGCGAACGAAATTTTATAAGAGTTGAATTAGAAAGGGTATCGTTCGCGAACAATGACTCATACACAATATGATAGTTTCAGTCATGAAATCGCAGTTACATATAGTTCACGAACAGAGACGAGTCTTATTTTAAAGCTATTAAATGCCGAACAGGCACTACCAGCTTCAAAATCGCTTATTCTAGGCTAACAGTGAATCGAATCGAACTTTCTATTTGTTCCTTAACACAATGAATGTAGATTTCATACCATGTTTTTTCCAAATAGAATGATTAGTGCTGTCACTTAAGCTTAGTCGCGCATTAATGGAACTTGCTGACCAGCATTCACTAAATTTAGAAATAATGTATAGGAGACTAATATCTCTCATATGGCGCAATTATGATTTTTGTTTACAGCATCCCATATTCGAGAGTACAACAACATTATGCTTCACCAACAAGGCCAAAGTAATGCATTGCAATGAAATTGAAAACATGTTCTGTCTTCAAACCAGTTATGATTCTGGGTAGTGTGGTTTTTTGTCGGGGCTGTACCTGGCAATACATTGCTTGACTAAAATTAGGATGGCATAAATAGTTTGGAAAAAAATTATTTTTTGTTAACACTGTACCAATATAAACTAGTAATTCACAATTATTACAATTAGAAATATATTTAATGATCAAAATTTACCAAATACATGCTAGCCAGTGGGCAATTAAGGCAAAGGCTGCCATTAGCAATAAGAGCACTGCTGCACCATATTCGGAATAACGATCCAGCTTGCGCGCAACGCGTACCAAACGTAATAGGCGAGCGGTTTTCAATAGTCCAATTAATGTTGTAGTCTACAAATGAAAACAAATCAGTCATGAAATAAAAACACAAAAACATCTATATGAGATGTGTTAAAATAATAACAGAAAAATTACACAATTTTTATGCAAATGCAAACCAGCTACAAACTGTTAAAACTCGCTCAGATTTTGGTAATTTAATCACATAGGGAATATATTTATTTGATACATATATTTTAGCTATATATATTTATAGGTATTTTATAATTTGAGCATAAAATTTTATAAGAGTATTATTTTTACTATATAGAAATATAATTCAGTCAGATTTTCTTATGCAAATCGACCGTACCACAACAACAGTCTGCCGTTTGCAAACGGCAGGGAAACCCGTAGGCCTGTCGTCCAATGGCCGGCAGGCAGCACCCGGTCGATAACAATTTTCTGCAGTTAACGGTCACGAAAGACGATGGTCAGCCGTTATGAGTCGTACGTATGACGGCCGTTGTGTATATGTTTACAGATGAATTTTTTATTTATTTATATATATAGCAAGTGCATTAAACCAAAGTACCGAAACTTTTTTGATGTAGTCGCCAATAATGCAACGGTTTCATCAAAGGCGGATATAAGGGGGGGGGGCGGTCGGGCGGCCGCCCCCCCCATTGAGACTCAACGCTTAGAACAAAAAATTTAGGGTGCGACACAGGCGAGACAAAAACAATGTAGTGTGTTATGTGCGGTAGTTGTGATCTCGCCACTTGGGGCGCTTCTGTATATTTTATATTTATTACATTTAGCAGTTAGAATATATAATTTACTATAGCTAATAATGAAGCGAAATAATAAATCCATAGCTTCATATTTTGCGCCAATTGCTAAAACTGTTCGAGCGAGTGACTCCATTCCTGTTACGTCACCTCCGTCTACATCTAGCGCGGCTTCGGTTGACACCATCGACTCACCCCCTGCTGCAGATTTAATACTACAACCACCAACTCCAGCATATCAGCCTGCGAAATACGATATAGGGCTGGCGGTTGGGAGGCACTTGGATGATTCAGAGTGACGCACGTTTCTGAATGATACATGGACCCCTCCCGACAGTTACAACTGGCCTTACAAGATTCGTGTGAGCCATGGCAAACAGGAGAAACGTTATCTGCTTCCCAACCACCTATCACAAACCTCGTGGCTCGCATATTCCGCAGTCAAAGAGGGACTGTTCTGTAGATGGTGCGTTCTGTTTGGCAAGAGGTCCGGCGGCATTGGGAGTCAAGCATTGAAACAGTTGGTAACTGAACCGTCCTTGATAATCTTATTCAGCAGTTCAGCGACCGTTTTGCTGTACATCAAGCCCGGGTCATGCAGTTGTCGTGTCTAATACCGCGATTTCTCCAAGACCACACATTTGGCGATGTAGCTTCAGCGGTGGCATTTTACGAGCAATTTGTTGATCCATCAGAAACTGCTATGGCCCGTCAATATGATCGCTGCGTTAGAAAGTGGTCAGAAGTTCGACCAGATGATCGTCCTGGTAATGCATTAGAGTCGCACGCTGCGTGCGACCCAATGTTTTTTCCTGACATTGCTATACTTCTGCAGATTTTCGCCACCGTGCCTGTGACTTCCGCCACCGCAGAGCGAAGCTTTTCTGTTCTCAAGAGGGTCAAGTCACTGCTGCGCAGCACTATGTCTGAAGAACGCTTGAATGGGCTTGTTCTCATGGCAATTCACAACGACGTGGACATTAACATCGAAGATGTCGTGGATCAGTTTTCGGCCAAGAATCGTCTCGTTGAATTTGCGTAAAGATAAACAATAAGGTATATAACTGAATTGAAAATTGTACATTTATTCTTTAAATGATGTTTTGTCGATACAGTTCCGCAACTAAAGACCGATGCCCAGCCGTAGTAGCAGATAACGTGCAGACAAACTACTTCAAGTTTAGGTGCAACATGAAAGCATGCTAGAAGTCATAGTGGTACCGCCCACCCTTGGGAAAAATCTATATCCGCCACTGGGTTTCATGCCGTGTAATACCATATAGTCATAATTAGAGAATATAATATGTTTATTATTAATCTTATATGCGGCAATGTTCAATGGTAGACCTCAAAGCAATTCGTCGGCCAAAACTATATCTATTACAGTTTGGCCGTAGTTCGTCTAAATGTACCATCATACGTTGTGTAAAACCAACGTATACAAATCGAGCAAATTTTCGAACGAACGCAGAAGTGAACGTCATGAACATTAAATTTGTGTCGTAGTAAGGAAAGCTTCCGAGCTGTGGGCCGTCTGTTGGATGTCAGTCTGTCGTTGGATTATCGGCCGGTCGTTGAGCCGTCGGCCGCCCATTAGGATGTCGACCAGCAGTCCTTGGCCCGTAGGCCGGTCGTTGGTGACAAGCCGGCCGTAATGCTGTTAACCAGTCACGATCCCTTGTTCTGTTGGGCGTCGACCGGATTTTTCGTTTCAGAGACGGCCCAAGCTCATAACTAGTCTAAACACGGCATATTTTCGCAAATAAAGCATTCGCCGTGCTGCGGCGTAGCGTTTATCCAACAGCAAAATTGTGCTATCAAATATTTGTAGACATATATTAAACCAGTTTCACACCAGGAAATAGAGACGCCCGTTATGAGTTTTGAGCTAATCAGAATAACACATTCACATGCAGCTACAATAAATAGACACATTTTCTAGTACCGAAAGTTATTCATTTCAAGTTTACGTCATACATCGAGGCCTGAAGAGGTATGATTTTTAAGGCTTTGTTATGATGAAAATATTGGTCTCTATATATGGTAGTTATGTCACCTACAGCAACATCAGGAGCGTAAACAGGATTTCGTAAACGGTAGTCTTGTCCTACTGATATTGGTAAAAGGGAGCGTCTAACGGTGGATTCTACAACTTATTTATTTCATACATTCACTGTAGCCTAGTAAACAGCAATAATGTTCTACAAATCCTTTGTCGATAGTCAGTCTTGTATAAATCGAGTCAAAATCCATGTATGTTAACCAGTCACGATCCCTTGTTCTGTTGGGCGTCGACCGGATTTTTCGTTTCAGAGACGGCCCAAGCTCATAACTAGTCTAAACACGGCATATTTTCGCAAATAAAGCATTCGCCGTGCTGCGGCGTAGCGTTTATCCAACAGCAAAATTGTGCTATCAAATATTTGTAGACATATATTAAACCAGTTTCACACCAGGAAATAGAGACGCCCGTTATGAGTTTTGAGCTAATCAGAATAACACATTCACATGCAGCTACAATAAATAGACACATTTTCTAGTACCGAAAGTTATTCATTTCAAGTTTACGTCATACATCGAGGCCTGAAGAGGTATGATTTTTAAGGCTTTGTTATGATGAAAATATTGGTCTCTATATATGGTAGTTATGTCACCTACAGCAACATCAGGAGCGTAAACAGGATTTCGTAAACGGTAGTCTTGTCCTACTGATATTGGTAAAAGGGAGCGTCTAACGGTGGATTCTACAACTTATTTATTTCATACATTCACTGTAGCCTAGTAAACAGCAATAATGTTCTACAAATCCTTTGTCGATAGTCAGTCTTGTATAAATCGAGTCAAAATCCATGTATTCATATTTAAGTGTACGAAAATACGCGAATTTTTGGATAATGTGCCTTAGCTTTAAATTACAACACTGCTAAACGTAACCAGACCTTTGGTTCGACGATATTCACAAAAATTAGGCAACCGAAAGGTATTCTAGACACACCAGAGGTCCAGACTATGTCCTTCTAATAGCTAAAATTTTAAAGGGCTACTGAATTGCTTAGGCCAGAATTACTTCATTCACCACATTAAATGTGTACCCCACAGCGTTCATCACTCAAAACTTTATGAACATAAATTATTACGTTGTAAAGTTATAAGTAACTCATGGCGACTTTAAAATGAAATCAAATACAATTTTGAGCAAGTAAAACAGGAGACCCCTTAGATTTACATAAATAAAAAATGTATAAACGCTGAACCATATTATATTTAAAACATATAAATGTACAGCAGATCAGTTATAGCATTTGCATTACATAGTAATGCAAAGTAGACAAAGCTTGCGGTTCCACGATTTTTTGAGCTCCATTGATTCCTGTAAATTTCTGTGTATATACTGCGGCGAGTACCTTCATTTGGCTCACGTGAGATCGAGTTTCAAGGTCATGTTTTGCACAATAGTCGTAGTTTTTCATTAGAATGCCCAAAAATTATATTTATTATTTAAAACTTTAGGTACGCGCATTCACATAAAAGACGAAACACGTGAAACAGCTTTACCTGCAACATGTAAGGCGTACAATGAAAAATTATTTTAGCAAATGCAACAGATTACAGCAAATTTTACGTTCACGTTAAGATAATTTCATGATAGTGTATGACCGAAAATAATATATACCCACGCTATAGAAAGAAATGAGATATTGTGCAAAAAACATAATTAACAGTAAATCTTAAGAAAATTTTAAAATTTAGCTTTTGCGTGTAAAGCAAGTCAAAAACGACTTTTTTAGTTACAGCGTTACCTGCACCGCGTTTGTCAAAATGTACCTCGAATAAAATGAGTATCTGAAATTTAGCCTTTTATATTATTTAATTTTAGATGAGACGAGATAAAACAGATTTAAATCAGGTTTTGTATTCATGCAAAATAAATATACGAAGGCGTCACGTGTAGCGTTATCTCAACGATAAATGCAGAATATCCTTGTGGCAATAGACAAAAGATGTAATAAAAAAACGGAATTATGCTATGTTTAAGTACTTTAAGGTAAAAACTTGTCGATAGCCACAATGACACAATTACACAAAATATGAAAATTTAAATATAAACTTAAAACAAATTAATACAAACAAAATTTAATTAAAACGTGACGAAAGACAAAAATAAATGAAGTATATATAAAAATGGGAAAATAATAGTAATAGCTAAATACAAGAAATTTTAAAATACAGTAACTGAATTTAGAACTAAATCATTTATAGCTGTAATAAATACAAAATAAATAAATAAATACAAAAACTATAAATTTAGAAATAATGAAAAGCGAGAAAAATTGATAAAAATATAAAAATAACAAAATTTACCTCATCGTTATGCGAATTGAACAAGAGCAAATCGAACGGTATGGCAGCGACGACGTCGATAACAAACCATCCCTTGAAATAGTGAATTGCAATTTTACCCGGATGTGATACGACTTCATCGTTTTCATCGACGTAGGTTGTACGAAAATTGATAATAATATCGATTATAAACATTATATCCACAATTAAATCCACGACTTCCAACGGGTTGCTATATTTCAACGCTACTTTGTTCGCTCGATCCGCGTACGCTTGCTAAAACAAAATTCAATAAAAGTATGAAAATGTACAATACTGAAAATGCTCAACGCAAAAAATGAAAATATATAACGATGAAAGATTTACGAATCATAATATCAACGAATTCGTTGGTTATGAAGTGTGCATCCCAGAAGTGTTTTGGCATGCGGATATTTCGATAAATTTACAGTTGGTCAAAAATGCATATATATACCAATGATAACGTAAACAAATATATAGTTAAATACTTGGCCCCGAACCCCCTCTCAAATATTTATTTTGCTTTTTCTCTTTGCTGGTTTAGTGTTTTGATACCACTTCGGCAGTGTTAATAATGCAGCGAGCCTCTATGGATTTCTTTTAACATCCAATTCTTATTTGTTGTAAGCACTATCAATCGACTTAACTCATAGATCAGCTATATCAGATTTGAAACTTGGGCAGTGTAATCAGCTCGATCTCCAGTCGACGCGAGGCAAATTATCTTTAAGCCAGTGTGATTTTTACGGCTTTCAAGCGGTGCCGACTTCTGTTAAAACCTTTAAACTTGCCCGGCTTCTTTTATTGTCTTTTTATAATCATTTGGTTACACTCGGTTAGTCTTAAATTTGATACTTCGTAGCTTTAAATTTCAAAATCGACGTGTTTGTTATGACCAGTTACGTTCCCAGGATTTTTCGGCATCGAGGATAATTTGTGACTAGCTGGATGCCAAATTTTTCCGCGTTGTCCATATTATCTGGACGGTGACGTGAAACCGTTGGGTTGTCAGAATTTATTTAATTTTAATTAGATTTAATTTAATTAATTTAACCATTAACGCTCACTATCACAAATGGGTACAGCTCACACAATGAATTGCTGTGCTAACAGAGGTTGTTGCTTAATGTCTGCGTGTTCGTTGTAATTCAATGTCTTTGTGAGATTCTTAAAGGAAACTACATAGTTCAGTGGTTGTGTACGCCACTTTCTCCCGTACAATCCGGTGTTAGTGATGTAACTATAAAAAATGTAAATCCGAATATGCAAAATGATTATGCAGAGTGACCGTATGGGCCAAATTGGGTCAATGTTTTACAGGTTATATCAGGTAATAACAATAATACAATGTTTATCTTGAAACAATCACCATAAATTTTGCTGCAGGCACAGTAGTGAGTCAGATAGTTGAGACAGTTAAACAATCTCCATTAGAACCATATTGATGGCAATTTTTTACGACTTTTATGGTTATTTTTGGCGCTGAAAAAGATACCATTCAAACCATATCCAAAGCTGAGTCGAATTTTAGCAAAATATATTATATGCGTGGGTTAACGGCTTAAGCTATGGCTTAGCTTAAGCCTTATGTTTTCACTGAAATGGGCATAATTTGTTAACTTATTTATTATATTGAACTAATTTCGGTACCGCTCGACTCAGCTCGTTAATGCGGATCGAATTGTATGCATCTACTATGATTAGCTCTGACCTGATGCTATAACAGAAAATACCCATCAAAATTTGCTTAGATTTGAAACTGAAATTTTAATCCATCCGGGTTTCTTTATTTGTACGAGGGTTTATCACAGTAATATTACTTTTACAGTTAAGTTCCCTAAGGTCATATCTACTGTGAACATGTGGACCACATCGGTTTAAATACAATCTAGCTACAAGCGATAATAGCAAAAACGGGCTGGAATGAGCCTGAACCATTGTGTTGTTTAATCCCTGTCGCGAATACGTGGAGATATATCTATAATATTGCAGTTAGGGACGCTTTAAAGGGACCCAATAGAAAAAAAACTGCGAACTACATCCATCTGTTAATAAATTATTAACGTTGAAAGGGAATTCCACGAATTGCATAGATTACACCGTAAATATTATAAACATTAACTGTGTTATCTATCTTGTTAATGTTTATTAAAAGATCGAAATTTTTATTTTGGGTTTTGAACATTTTGTGGTGTATGTTATTCAATATGGCACCAATCACAATCTATATATAATTGCTAGTTACTCCTACCGTTGCCTACAACATAACAGAATAAGAAAAAATGTTGATCTTTGACTGCAGGAATTACAGGGTTGAAACTTGAATTTTTCAGGATTAATGTCATTTATTATAACCCAAGCGTACCAAGCTGTTTTGAATAAAACGTTTAATACATTGATTCTACATTGCTGTAGGTAAAATCATCGACAAAAATTTACGGGTGCATTGAATTTCGGTTATTTGGACGAAACATCTAATAGGACACAAACTGAAGACTAATGTTCGATTTGCCAGATACCCCTGCGCGCTGACGGGGTGATCTTGTTCCCTTTTTAAGTCTCATGTTCAGAATATTTTCACCACCATAAAGACTTGTGGAGGGTACACCCCCGACCCTCCCACTGGCTAAGTTGTTTCTTCACGGCATGCATTTATGTTTATTTCCTGTCAACTAAAACGTTAGTAATATATGACGATCATATTTTTCTCCATATATAAGAATTTCGCAGTGCAGAACATAGTATTAAGCTCAATTATAGGCATAATGTCACGATAATACATTCATTTATTTCAATATCACGGGATAAACTAACAACTGTTGCTTTCGCGAAGGCCCACTATTTTGCGACGAAAAACTGGATTGCAACATTTCTTCAACCAAAATGGGACTAAGCGTGGCTGTTATCACCTGTATATTCATGAAAAATAAAACGATTTTTTAACGTTCAACACTGAATTCTTTAAATGTATTGATTGAAGTCCTACTTGATGCTCCATGCTGTTGGACAAAATATAGTTTACGTTTTGAATTGGTTAACCGAAAAAAGCTATATTCCAGTACATAATGGTACCAAGCGGAACATTTAGTCTAGTGGTTCATATATTTATCCTGGCCCAGCAGGCATTGTATTTCGAACTGTAATGGTCATAATTTTAGAGCACAAAGCACAATTGTAATATTGGAATGATTCTTCGTACTGTACAATTCTATGTGGTGAATCGTTAACTTACGCTTTTTGAAATTATTTTACAAACAAGTACTGGCTTGGAAAAAATGATATACGATATATTAAGTTATTATAGAAGACTTTATAAAATGGCAGACGTTCATGTACGAAATGGGCCTTTGTATGAGCAGTGATATCACAAATATCCTTCTATCGGCTTGTTTGTGTGGATAAGTGAGATGTTTCAAATATTTTAAATTCACCGTATTTATGTTGTGCGAGAGCTACGATAATGTTTTCTACTATGGGGTAAAACGAAACAGAGTTCCGTTTCTGAAATAAGTTGAGATTAGTTTTATGGGATGATTTACTTTTAGCACCAAAATTGGTTTGAAATTCTCCAAAATTAATTTGGTTTCAGTCAAATTCATATTTCAAAACTGAAATCAAATTTGATATCTAAACTTGATATGAAGTTTAGTTACATGGACTTAAAATAACTTTTGTAGAAATATATAATACCAAATCGAATCAATATCAAACTTGTTAAGTATTTTCGAAAGGTTCAACTAAACAGTTTTGCCGAATAACGTTTTTTTATATTCATCTATAGCTCAATTTGCTTTCCCTCTATTCGATTTCAGCTTTGATAAATGGATAATTTATCAGTTTTCTGCGTAAAATGAAATAACATAGACTCAATAAAAATCCATTTTCTTCTGAAGATGAAACACCCTGGAAATAAAACTAAACCCCCTAGCGTGTCATGTCAAGTATTTCCCTTCGGATAATCGTATGTTTTGTCCCTTTCACCCTAGGGTTAAGGCAAGTTTAAGCCTAGGTATAAGCCTAAGCCTATGATTAAGCATAAGTGTAGTCTGGGCTTACAATTAAACTTTAAATTTTTGAGCCGTAGTACTCAGGTCAAGTTGCCTTCTATTATCTTGACATGATTCCAAAGTTCAGCGACGACAAAAACACCATGGTTTTCTCTATAATTAAATGCAGGCAAGGTAGGTGTCTCTGTTTATACGTGGAGCCGAAAGTTGGACGTGGTTACCAATACTTCATGTTTTCATAGCATTATGTTTTCCACAGTACGAATTTATAGCCATTGAGGTGTCATTTCTGTTAATATTTGTTCCAAAACATATGTGGTGCCGAGTTTACTGTGGTTATGTATGCCGTGTATTGTTTAGTCTTTTCTAAAGGCATTTTGTTTTTTGAAGCTTTTTAAATTAAACAGTAACTGAAAAAGGCCGTTCATTAAAGATCAATTATATATAGTCAAATATGGAGGCTAAAATTGAAAAAGGATGACGTTTTCTTAATTGTTTAATTGATGTGTGACTATTAAGGCGTGTTCACACACTCAAACTGTTTGCTCAAATTTTGATCAAAATTTGAAAGCATCTTTTTTGCATTTTTGGTAAGTTTGATCATGCGAACACTGCTCAAACTTTTCAACAATATGGGTTTAGCCAATCATCGATGAAATACATTGCCTGAAAAAGTTTGAGCTCAAATTTTGATCTCAAATTTTGAAACGTCGCTATTTTAATTTCAAAATCACTTTCAAAATTTGATCAAATTTTGAGCTCAAACTTTGAGCTCAACATTTCAGTAAAAAGTTTGAGCGTGTGAACACGCCTTTAGATACAAACGCCTATTTTAACCAGGATGTTTACCATTTTAGAACGAATGGTATAATTATACCAAGCGATTATTAATTTGATCAAGTGCAGAACAGAGTGGTTTAAAAACAATGTTTGCATCGATCATATAAGGCGTAGCTCGTCCGCTCGTAGTCGTTTCCGAAACTGCGCGATATCAGATCACGTTGGTGCGGAGACGTCAACACTTGTAAAATAAAACTATACGAAGATTTTCTTGGTAAACGATCGAATGTGGTGTATATAGTACATCAGTGTATTTTGGTCAGTGCAAAATGTAAAGACTCAATCCTAAGGCGTCCTCTTCTTAAGACCAGTCCGATGAAATACGTTTTGTAATTCCATTGCATCCTATTCTATCCGACCCCATCCGGAACAACCAAATTCTGCAGCTATGATATATATACTGAGTGTTTGCTACCTGTATTTTTTATACTCCATCAACCGATTCGGAATTGATAAAATTGACATGAATTACACTGACGTTCCTGCGGGATGTTTTGCACGTTATTGCATGGCGGTAAACATATTTATTTCATTATACACAATTTGGCCAGCGAATATTTGACTATACAAGTTTTTTTACTGTAGTGCATTCACTATAAGAACACTCTACTGTATATATTTTGGATACTGTTCGACGTATTGATCTTGAAAATTGTAGACAAAAATGTATACAGATTTGCATAAGTTAGCGGTGTCGTACTCAAAAACTTTTGGTGTGACAAATTTATTACAGCTGCATCGGTCCGGAGTAAGCGAACATCTTTGAGGGTTATATAAATTGTTAATAATCGTACATCACGTTATGTATTCTAAAATCTTTTTAAGAACGTTTTAGTTTTGGACATTACATAATTTTAAAACAAACTTTGCTTTTATTAGTCTCACAGCCCAAACCTGTACAAAGTCATATGGTAATGAGTGTATTAAAAAGCCAGAAACACTTTGTCTTTGCTGCATATCATAACTACTGACGTCAGTATGTTTAAATTGTATTTGTCCGTTAAGACTGCATGATAAGGATGTGCTATCACCAAAACTCGAAATAGCGCAATTATGGACAAGCCATTTATTGCCTTCCGACTTGTAGCACTAAATTAAAAGGTATATTGTTTAATTTACGGCCAGTATATGGCACTTTTTTGTGCAATATCTTCCCCATACGGCATTGCTTTATCCATACATATTATGACTAATTTTGCTAACATTGTGTTTATATTTTGAAGATTACATAAGGATGTGGTATCACCGAAACTCAAAACATCGCAATTATGGACAAGCCATTTATTGCCTTCCGACTCGAAGCACTAAATTAAAACATGTATTGCTTAATTTACGGTCAGTATATACCACTATTTGGTGCAATATCTTCCCTATACGGCATTGCTTTATCAATATATATTATGACTGATTTTGCTAACATTGTGTTTATATTTTGCAAAGCATACAACGGTGATACAATATATATTGCCAGTCAATAAATCATCAATATTTTGGAAATTGCCAGGGACGTTTTGGCATTGGTTTAGGTCAACGTTTTTAGTTCCCTAACAATAGGAAAGTTTCTTTTTATTCGCTGCTGACAATATCATATACATAATACCTCTCGTTTCTGGCTCTTGTGTAGAACAACATACATGCCGTAATCACACCACCGAAAAAAACTGCCCAATTTTTCTATTGTGCAAAATCGTATATTGTTCAGCGTTGATGTCGCTTAATTCTATACCAAAACACCGTGTTATAAATCAATGTCAAATTGGTGCCGCTTAACCACTGCTGGCAACATGAAAAAACGCCATATTATATTGTGTAAAAACGTTCGGGTTGGTTGGGGAATAAAACAAAAGCAAAATTTTGTGTATGCTCTTCGTCGTCCAAACTATAATTTCTATTCGGCACGGAAGCTAGCAACCAAAATACTCATTTTATCTTTGCAAATTTATTCATTTGGTATTATAAGTAAATCCTAATTATTTATAATAATATATATTGCCCTGTAATTCGTATTTATTTTAGTGAAGTACCGATTTATTGGCAAATAATCGGTGTCATCTGATATTGTCATTAATCGATATCATCGATAATCGGTAGTTTAAAATCTACGATTCACCTATGTCAACAGAATATCATTCAGTCAGTCAATTTGCTGCAGTCTATACTATATCTATTATTTGACTTTTTAATGTGCAGAGAAAGTTTTGCCTGTAAACTGTCATTGACATTTTCTAACGACCTATTTGGTTGAATGCCGTAACGTGAGCGTGATCCTTTACATTTTCTAACGACCTATTTGGTTGAATGCCGTAACGTGAGCATGATCCTTTACATTTTCTAACGACCTATTTGGTTAAATGCTGTAACGTGAGCATGATCCTTTAGATTTTCTAACGACCTATTTGGTTGAATGCTGTAACGTGAGCATGATCCTTTACATTTTCTAATGACCTATTTGGTTAAATGCTGTAACGTGGGCATTATCCTTTACATTTTCTAACGACCTATTTGGTTGAATGCTGTAACGTGAGCATGATCCTTTACATTTTCTAACGACCTATTTGGTTGAATGCTGTAACGTGGGCATTATCCTTTACATTTTCTAACGACCTATTTGGTTAAATGCTGTAACGTGGGCATTATCCTTTACATTTTCTAACGACCTATTTGGTTGAATGCTGTAACGTGAGCATGATCCTTTATTTTTGTAATCTTTTTAGCGTTTCGTTTTGCAGTCAAACATTGACCACATTTAAAACTAAATGTGCTAGTTTTGTGTGTGCAATTTGGTGTTATTTGTGCAAGTCCGGTGAAATCGACTCAGTATCATACACAACAGGATATGCGTGAGCGTGGATTCATTTTATGAAAGAAATATAAGCCGAAATTTTAAATGATGGTACGAAACTTTCAGCATCTTGGCTTTTTTAAAATGCCTTCTATATGTACCTATGTAATTAGCATACATAAATGTACAGTAATATATCTGAAATATCTGTGTCCCGATCGTAATTTGTATACGTTGCGTGTTCGTGAACATATAGCTTATGGTTATAATTACTTTTTCAATAATAATAAATTCTTTTTACGTTTAGCCCAAGGTATATCCAGTGTTTTTGTTGAGGGCGGAGGGGAAGTAATGGCGACCAAATCGCAAACAACCAATCAGATTAAATCAGCAATAAGAACCAACGGTGACTGCCTCACTGACTATTTGCGACTTGATAGCTGCTACCCCCAAGGAGACTTGGAGGGACGTAGCAGAAAAAGCCTTGAGAAAACTTTTTATGCCATGCTAAGTCGAACCCCGAATAGGTTGGCTTGAGCTTGGCGCACTAGCCGCAAATTGTGCAATACACAAACTAGCTCGGTCGTTAAAGATTAAGTGCACTCCAATTTAAGATAATATAACGATTCACGTACAAATTCAATATGCGTGCAATGTGTATGTTTTGCATTGTAATTGTTTCTACTTGTATCTTGAGCTTCGAACTAATTTCAAAATCTGTGGCCCGGCCCGGCCAGACATCTTCACCCTAGGACAATACGGACTGGGTGTTCAGGACTACCTCCAACGTCCGCTTCAATTTATTCAAACGACACCATTTGATACTATCACTAACGATCATTTTATATACAGCAATGAATAGTTTGATTAACTATTAATTAAATGTATTATACAATAATCGGAAGGTGACTAGCTGCTAATCTGTGGTTTGATTGAACAGTACACCATTTATTTATATACTTCATATATGAAGCTGGTACCAACATTCGGCTCCTTATATGTAACTGTTAAATCTGAATCACATGTAACTCAAAATTTTTAACCAGGCGGCCCTAAGCCTATGCGTACAAAACATCTCAACAATTTCAATTCAACGGTGGGCTGTACGAGCACATCGACAGCGTCGTAATGTGCTCGGTATTAGCCCCAACAATGGCTAACATCTTTTTGTGTAAGTTTGAACTAAAATGGCTTGCATAATGTCGTCAAAAATTCAGACCAAAATTCTTTCGCAACTATGTCGACGATACATTTACAGTTTTTGACTGCAACACAATTTTTGCAATTTCGGAACGCACGACATCCTCCGATTAAATTTACTGTTAAATTACAGTCCAACAACAGCTATCCATTTCTAGACATCAACATGTAGAATACTGACACGAAAATTAGTAACTTCCACATACAGCAAATGCACATTCACAGGACTCCTCATACAGTTCGGTTCATGCATTTTTCCACAGTACAAAGCAGAACTGTTCAACTGTCTGTTACTCAGTGCAATCTACATTGAATGGAACTTTAAAGTTGTACATTTCGAAATACAGTTTCTTTGAAGTATATTCCTAAATAATGTTCTTTCATCAAGATTGATTGACATTTCAATCAAAATGTTTTTCTTCAAACCGAAAATGAGTCGACATTAACAACTCCGCTAGGTCAACCTAACTTTTGATACCGAAAGTGAGGACCAAAATCAAAGTGAAACTTTCACGTTTGTGTTAAAATTGGCGTTCTTAGGAGTCCATACAAGGAAACTAAAAAACGATTGCGACTTTGTTGAAATCACAATTCTCGATCCATAAGTTTTACATTGACTTTGAAATTTTTTCTTTAAGCTTGGCTTTTAAGGATAAAATTTTAAATGGTACAAAATCCTGTGCCGTATATTAATTTAATTGTTGCGCTTATAAAGCAGACTATGTTGATTCAACCCACCGACACCTTGCGACCAAGATCTCCATGTCCAGGAACATATAAGAATATCAGCCCGTACACGCCAAAACTGAACAATCTAAGACATAGTAATTCAGCTATTTACCAACATAGTCAGAGCTGTAATCGACACGGAAGCCCAGATAATTTTTCCATTGGCGAAACAGTCAACGGACAACGCTACAATTAGGAATTATATAATGCTCATAACGCTAGAGCACTTAACTATTCGGTTCAAAAAAACCCGAACCTGAAAGGCATTACATCTTTAACATCGCCCTTACTATTTTCGAATGGATTCGGGAAATGTAATTTTTCTTAATATGTTCTGTTTTGTAATTATAATTTTTTAACATATCTAATCATCTCAATTTCATATTGTATTGTTGACTACTTCTATTTGCATTGCAACAAAAATTATGGCATATTCCCTTGTGTATAATTTGTATATTTTGCTCTTTATTTACTAACTACTGTTCCTTATGCGTTTTGAAACTTTAGGGTAATTTATTGATGCTTACAGGGTGTATTTAAAAAAATGACTATTACGCACACCAGAAATCCAACAATGTGAATGTTAGTGTTTCGGAATAAACTGGCTTCAGTTACGAGTAAGGCTTAAATTTATGACAATTCACGGTCTTGTTGGTGGTAATAAAATTTTTTGACGTCATTCAAAACAGGAAAGTATTATGGCGCCAGTTATAAATGTAATGGTGTAGCTTTTTGGTAAACATTAATCGAACATTTTGAATAAGAAAAAATTATTTTCTTTTTACAATCGTATAAAGCAATAAAACAGTGCGATGACGCACTGCAAAGCCAAATTTGAGCAGTATCATTGATTTACCATAAATCGGGGTAAACACAAATTTTTGCGATATTTGAGATATACAGAGGCTTCTACATTGACGAAATTACGCTTATGGTAAAAATGACTTTAACTAATTTTATTTGCGAAAAAATGAAAAAAAAAACCTAAAACAAAGATACTGAAGCCTAGTTATCTAATAGAAATGACAATATATTAATACTTTATATGTCATAATTCACAAACGAATGCAATAACGTTTTGACTGTACGCGGTGCATCTTATACTTGGACATAGTGAAAAGTAGTAAAAACCGCAATTAAGAGACTATATGTCTTCTACTTTATGAACTATCATTCTTTTATATATAAATTTGTTGATTTAATATAAAAATAGTGTTTTCTTCCCAGTTTAGTGCACTAAGGGCTAATGGCGTATTGAATATAACATAATTATGGCAAAGCTTGCAGAAATTCTATGAACATAAACGTTGCAAGTAAGAACAGTGTGCAAACTGCACATTTAGTTTTGAAATTTAAATAAAAACCAACAAGTATAGTAAACCTAATAGATCATAGTGGTCGTCATTATCGAAAATTTAAGGTAGGCTGGTCCGATATGACACTATTACAGTTGCTGACAAAAACGAGATCATTGCCAGGTCAGCTTAGGCTTAAAGCCTACAAAAACAATCTCCATTGAAATGGAAGAGGTAGTAAAAGATATAGAATAAGCGTTAAAAATTATATCAAATCGCTCACCTCTCTTAGCAGAAATGCGGCTACGTACGGCGTAAATATTGCTGTGTAGATAACAAGCAGTAATATAAGCCAATCCCAGACTGCTTTAAATGGTGAATAGTGGAGTATTGTACAATGATGAATACGTGCTGGCTGGATTTTGTATTCTGGAAGCACATCAGCACCTAATGAGAGAACCTGAAAAAAGGTAAACCAGTTAGTACCTAACTAGAGTGAGCGTATGGTAAAGCTTTTGAGAAGAAAAAGTCACTGTAAAAGATATTACTACTGTAAAAGCCTTTATTTTAGCTTAAACTAATTTGCCCATAAATCATAAGATAAAACCACTCTCCACTGCATTAAAATCGTTCAATAAAATTTTAAGTAAATAAGTGATCATCAGCAAACAAACAAATAGTCAAATAAATAAACAACATAATTGGGTATATATTTCTTTTATCTACGCTGAATGTGTAGCTCGGCAATAACGGTTGTGTTAGAATGTAGCCTTTTTGGCTTCCTAAAGAATCCACAGGTCCACAGTATGAGGGTCACCGGTGAGCTACTATATATAACGACGTGTCCCATCCTTTTAACGCCCACTATCCGCAACTGTGGACAGCTGACATTGTGAACTGTATTTACTGGGTTTGCAGCATCTGCATGTATTTTGTTGTTCATTTCCTTTGGGAGGTACCTTAACAAGCCGAGCATCAGCTCCTGAATAACTCAATGGTTTTCGTAAGCCGCTTTATAAGTACAACCCAGACTTGATCAATTTGACATCCTATGGAATTATGTCCAAAAATAAAATAAAAAAATCGTAGAAGACACAAATGCTGTGGCATTTGTGTAATCCTTCTGCGACATGACAAATTTCCATAAGATTGTGCAATATCTTATATAAATCCTATAAATACTGCACAATTGTTATATCAGCATTTGTGTAATTTTTCTTCAATTTAAATATAAAATAATAAATTTGTAATATTTCAAAAATATTAGATAAAACGCAGCATAATTACGCAATTGTTATGCCGGTATTTGTGCAAACTGTTCTATACAATTCGATCATTTGAAATATTTTGCAATATCCAAAAAAATATCAGTTAAATCGTAGAAGAATTACACAATTGTTTTGCCATCATTTATGCAATTCTTATATAATTTGAACGATTTCAAATATTAATCATTTGGAAGTGATATTTAATAATATCCCAAAATATCAAATAAATCGTATCTAATAAAAGTTAAACTACGGAACAGCAGTTATTGTTGCAATTAGAAAGAGTGTGAACACATCGACGTTGACAAAAGGAATGATAATTTGAAAAATTCTACTAAATAAAAGTCCATTATGGGAAAATGTAGGTCACTTCCCCAAAGTCTTGCGTAAATGCTTTCATGATCAATAAAATCCGCAATTTTATTCGTGCACGTTTTCAATAATGTTAAACTTATCTGATTACCATGTTTTTGGTTCGGCACGTTTCATTGGTGTTTCGTGAGATTTACCAAATTTTATCATAAGGTGCTCATCAAAAGCAATCTAAAATAAGGACTTGGCAAGTAGCTTTGGCTGAATAAACCACAAAAGCTAATATCTGGCTCGTGATAAAATTTTGGGCATTTAAACTCTGTGAAAACTTAAATATATAAGGCAGACTATGTATGAAGACCAACCTTCATACTCATTTTCATTATGTAGGAATGGTATTAATAATTTAAGCTTAAAATAAATAAGGCCGACTATGTATGCGAGATATATGAAGACTAACGTTAAGCGTTCAAAAAAGTATCTTCATACTCATTTCCGTTATACAGGAATGGTATTAAATAATTTAAGCTTAAATAAATAAGGCCGAATATGTATGCGAGTTATATGAAGACTAACGTTAAGCATCCCAAAAAGTATCTTCATGCTCATTTCCGTTATGAAGGCATGGTATTAATAATTTGAGCTTACCATTTGTAGCAGAAAAAGTGTAGATACAGATTGGCCGAGTACACACTACGAGCGTAGTTGTAAAGCAATGGTAATCGCAATAAGTGGTTGCAAAATTGAGCTGTCCAAAATTTGTATCTTGACACACACATGCAGCAAATGTAAATCAAATCACCATGGATTAATTACGTGTCCTGATCAAGCCTTCATTTTCCACACAAAATTTAATTTAAATATATTTCTCTTGATCATGTACTATTTTGCAATACAATTTGCATAATATGCATATATATTTTGCACTAAATTGTTAATTTATTATTATTTAGTTTATATACATATTTAGTATTCCGTTAATTATGTTATATTTGACACAATTACCATAGCGTAGTTTACTACGGATTGAAGGTGCATTAAACTTGGAAGCCATAAGTAGCGCTGATGTGTATTATGTTCACGTGTTCCACCAGGCATAATAATATTAAAATGGTAATACAACGTAAACTTCTTCAGCATTTTCTCTATACAGCGTTTGCAGAGTCAAAATACAAATGATTATTTAAAATAAAATTGGTATCGTAATCTGAGAATGCAGACTGTATGCAACGGTTTATGTTTACGTTCTAACGTTTAATAAACAAAGTTAATAATGAACAAATACATCCACAACACGTTATGTAAAACTAAGGCGTCACCACAAAATTTAGACTGGTGGGCATTCACGACTTGTTAAAGGCAAATCAGCATATTAATATGATGGTTGCAAAGTAAAAACCCCCCAAGTAACCCTGAGGGGCGGTACGTTATAACGTTAAAAAAGAACAGCTTAGAGCAGAGGGTTCAAACGATTCTGAAAAGCCTATCGACGACCAATATGGAAGCTACATTTTTAAATATACCTGTCGAATATAGTTTTAGCTCATCTTAAAGCTGTTGCTACCATATGATAAAACTACAAAAACCACCGCCAAGAACAACTGTACCAACGTCCAATTAGTACAATAACGCTAAGCATGATGCATTTTGCCGAGAAAAGCGGAAAGTTCGACTTAATATTGTGTAGCTACGAACAGCTGAACCATTTTATATAATCTTGAAGGAGACATACGAGGTTGCTCGTATGTCAATATGTATAAATGCATGTGTATGGATTAATATCCATTTGTATATTTGTGTGTCTGTTCGTTACATATTGTGCGTTCGTTAAGCCCAGATGATCACAAAATATAGCAATAATAATTATTTATCTGTGTATAATATTAGTTCAATCAGAGCCGAAAAATATCGCTGCAGCGGCCGATAAAAGAACTGAGATGGAATTCTAAAACGTGGCAGGGCGCAGAGACTGCGGTGTAGTAAAGCCATTTTTACAACGAAAAACGATCAAAATATATTAGCAGATTTGCGTCACATCGCTATATAGAAGTCGAAATCGATTTACATATTGGCGGATGTGTCCAAATGCATATAAAACATAAGATTCAATAGATGTTTATGTACCAGCTATAAACTGCAAACATGCGCTAAACGAAAAGATAAGTTGCTAATATTCAGTCACTATATTGCGACACCGTGTTTACGTAATTAGTAATTATAAATCCGGCAAAGCAAATCAAGTACTGAGGTCGCCGTTGTTGCCGTGTATATTTCTTAATCTAACCTATTCTCGAAACAATTAGACAGAAGAACTCTTTAATGCGAAGGATAACCGCCCTCTCCCGCGGATTTATCAATGACGAAGTAGGATAACGCTTGAATAAGAACCGAACCTAAATAGGGCATTTTGTAGAAAATAAAATTAGCTAGCAGAGTTAGAGATTTGACTACAGCTAGAAGAAACAACCAGATAAAAAATTCCAAAGTCGAGAGTCCAAAAAGTGCTAGGTCTTTTGCAATCATTTCCAGGGGTTCAGCTTACATGACCTTTCTCACGCTAAGTAGTTATGCGTTCAAATTAAAGATGAAGCATTATGATGAAGCTCTTTAAATTAATTTGAGTCTTAATTTGTCATTAGCTGACACCTATCGCTCTTCATCATTGAAACAACGATTATGGAGTCAAATTTCATGGCTAGTGAGCTGATAATTTCTAAATTGACAAAGTAACACTGTAATAAATCGCGGAATGCTTTTTTGACTTTAAGTTAATGACAAAAAAATTTCAAAGAATTTGATTTGGAGCGTAATTGCAGCCTAAGACTAACTTTTAAAATATGTCTAAGCAAATACCATTTCTTACTAAAATGATATCCGATCGAGTAGCGACACTTTGCTTTCATTGGGACACTGTTCGGTGATTAATACCATTGTGAAGATCCATAAGCGCCCAGATTAATAGCAGAAACTCACGAAACTTCCAACCTTAACAATGCAAGCCAAACTTGATTTAAATTATAGAAATTGATTGCATGTAGTGAATAGTGCACATATTAACATATCAATTAGCAAAATAGTTTATCCTCAATTCGGACCATCTGTATTTTAGACCAACACGTTATCCTTATCTCACAAACGTAAAATTTCTTTACATTGAATACGCGAGTATATAAGTTTACCACATATAGAGAAAAACAACCACTCTCCTGATAATGAAATGCACTAAAAGCCGATAATAATAGTACGGAATCGGTGATACGCGGCATCAAAAATAATGCGAGAATCTCTTAAAATTGACACTTAGAGAAAACGGCGGTTCTAAGCGCACAGAACCTTTACTGGATAAAAGAAAAGATGATTATATCTTTTATGATCGCATATCGTCATTATCATCATCGCTCAGTGTAATAATGATGGTTTTAAGTCTCTATAAAGTAGAGTCTTTCAAACCCAACATTTTTAAAAATGTCCCTTTCTTTCTCTTTCATATTCTGGTCAACGATTGACAATAGGAGCAATAACAGCAATTTAGCATTGTTTCAGTGGATATAACTGCTGTTGACATCTGTTTTGCAAGTAAGAACGTTGATGAACACGATTCGAACAAGCTTTCAGAAACGTAACCTAACGTCAACTATTTTTCATCAACACACGTTTGTAAAAGAGTCTAAACAAAGCTTGGAACCTATGAAAGATTCATGGTAGTAGCCGCTGGGTACTTGCCATATCCCTGGCCTTAAATCGTCTATTGGTGAACGTTTTTGAGAATAGTTTCAAGACTGTCATTTGAGCCTGTAGAGTTTCAGTAAATAAAGACTTATCACGCATGCTATAGTTTAGACAAATGGTGACAAAATTCACTTTCTGCATTTAAATTAAACGGTTTTCGGTCATTGTCCACAAAGCGCATATTCAAAGAAAATCATGCTTTCTTATGCGTATACTGATTTCACAGCAAGCATCCATTAACTAGTTACTCGTGCAGCGAGAGAAAATAGAACGAGCATAGCTAGTGTGGTCTCAGTGTACATTTCAATAAAAAAATCCAAATTGCGCTTTCCAATACCGACATAAAATCGTAGAATAACAATATTACATCAGCCATGGGCGACGATTCCGGGGAGATGAGGGGGCTGCATCCCCCTAAAATCCAGATCCGGGAACTAAAAAAGTATGCTCAACCCCCACTATTCTCTAGGAATCGCCGCCCTGACATCAGCAGTAGAGTATTGGAAGCAACGAGTTCAATTTTTAGGAAATATTGTAATAAAGCCGTAATGTCGTTATTTCTTCCTCCAATAAAACGAGTTAAAATAAGAAGAAAAAACTTTGAAATTTACAGTAGTACAAGTGCCATCTGCATGTTTGACGTCAAACCTAAAAACAAATGTTTTGTTTAAATTTTTTGTTACATATACATATTGCTTTATAATAAATGAAATATTCTGTAAGCGACAATGTGTGCTGCATTTTATTACTGGGATTATAATTTCAACTAAGATTTTTTCTACGAAAATTTGATGGATTAATATTGGTCACACCGTAATCCATCCATCTAGCTGTTTAGTGGAATATGCATTTCTTGTCAACCGTCATTTGTTCCCTTTTAAGCTGAGCTGCTATTTGGTTAGACAGCTACAGCCGAAATTTTGCCATGTACGTGTTTTATGAATAAGATATCAGTCGTTAATAGAAAGGCCGGCAGCCCAAAATTTGTTAATTACGAAGATACAATAATAATTTTGGTACCATTCGACTCAGCTCCGCTATGCGGTTCAGAAATTGGTCGTATAGGCTGTCTTTGTGACTAAAAATTGTATTTGATTTTTTGTGTTACTAGTGGTGTTTTGTCTAGTTCGAAAATTAAAAAAATTTATAAATCGATTTTACACCATTTGACTTAGCTCGTAAGGACTAGTCGGTTGGTACATAAAACTACAGACTTATTGGATTCTTTCCTAAATTCTCTTTGCAGAAGGAGATCGCTGAAAACCCAAAAACCGAAAAAACTGTAGTAAATATAACTGCCTCTCAAGTGGAATCGAATAGAATTAACGCTGTATCTTAAAAATTGACATAATTTGGGCTGGTGGAATTCTATGAAAGAGTCCAAGTTTTATATAAAAACATTTCTTTCAATTGTCGCAAGCATTGTTGAAAATAGTTCTTGGTTCCAGATGGTCTTTTAAAGCCACGTTGATAAACAGATTCACTGAATGCAGTATGTTACGTTAAAATTGGCTTCCCTTTGCTTTATACCAAACAAAATTATGCTATGTGATAAAGTTACGGTTTATATTCAGATACCTATGTGGAGACTGCTCAAAATAGAAATTAATGAAAACTTTACTATTGACATTTCGACAATAAAACTAAAATATTCGCCAGGATCTGCAGTTCTGGGTATAACGCCTTTAACGCTTTATAATTTGAAACTGAGCCATATTACTAAGACTCAGATTATCTTTAAGCTCGGTATTTCTGACGCTAACTTGGACAATTAGTGATTTTATGCTTGCTAGCTAATGCCAATTCCCAAGACATAATAATCATTGCAATAGCCATCATGATTGGACACTTCACAACCTTAACCATTACTACTTTCAATTTTCGATTACGAGGTTCTGAATTTTTAAGTGTGGAAACTTTTTAAAGTTATAGTTTTAGTTACGGGCTCTGTTATCAGACATTTTAGTGGCGTGTTCGTAAAGCTCCAGCCAAACCTTTTAACTTTTAATTTTTGGGTATGTTCTTGCTAGTAACTTCCCTACCCTTCCAGAATCACTCTAGATGTTCTCTTACTTGCACCTTCCTATCCTGTTAGGTTAGTCAGACGCTGCTAAACGACATAAAAGTTTTTTTATTTAAAAGCAAACACAATTGTCGTTTTATGATGCGAAGGAAATCACATTTGGCGACTAGAATAAAATTACGCGTCAATATCTTTTTAAACAAACTATACCATAGCTGTTAAATTTTGTTACAATCTTCTCAAATAGTGTTGTATGGGTCCTTAGAAGTTTTAACTACACATGCTGTTCGGCTTGTATTCCATTTTCACGTCGCTAATAGTTGAAATAGCCTGTCAAAAATATTATGAAATGCATATGTTTGATAAAAATGATGTCAAAATATTAACTTTCAATTTTCGAAACACATGTATACTCAAAATATATGTTAATAAATTTATACATTTTGTTTGAAAATATGCTTAAGTATATGTCTAAATATAATACATTTTATGTTGTATATACAGCGTTTTTCCAACATGTAAAGTGTTTTTAACGCTGAGATTATGGAATTTACGTTTTCAACAAAATACAATACCTTTTAAGAATTGTACTATCTAAGTTCAACATATCTTAATGTTCCAGTCATTGTGGAGTTTTAAAATTGTTTTCTTGTTTACTCAATACGTATTGATGCGCTCATTGTTGTTCAAGGTCTTCTTGATTAGATGGTACATGGTTACCGTAGCGGCTGCCCAGATGGGTAACTAAAATTTTCTGCATTATGCCAAATGTTTCCTCATAACGTTCCATATTTTACCTACCTTTCTCTAAAATTTTTGTAGTTTTACTCATAATTGTTTAGGATTTCCACGCCTGTGATGATGATGGGGAAAATTTTTCACACATATGGCGGTATGGCTGCGCGAGGCCTCAGGGTAAACATGGCTTAGGGATGTTAACACCTATGGTTGTAGCGCCGGCCCTATTACCTATGGACACCTATCATGTAAGCATACCTTGCTGGAACATACAATAAGGAGGATTATATTATTTTCATTTATATTCACTATTAACTACTGAGATAACTCAAACGCTCTAGATGAAGTTATTATTAGTCGGAATGTTGCCATTAGCATTTTGTTGTATTAAATCTAAATAATGTAATAATTTTTTTACAACCATGTGTGAAACAAATCAAAATATCATGAGTGTCCGGATCTGTCAGGGGTGTATGTGTCTCAGGATAACGTTATGTGTTATGGCAACCAGGAGCGAAGCCAGAAATTTTTTCACTGAGGGCATTAGACTTGTTTTGTGAAACACAATTTAAATGCATATGCCCCACCTAAAATGTGTACTTCGCTTTTCTATTATACTTCAAGGTAGGATGACAGGTAGTGGCACGGGAAATCGGTTCCCCATTTAGCTACTACCCTTGTTTCCGAGAAAGCTGTATCGAAATAAAATTTTATTTATAGCAATATATTGAGAAAATATTTTACGAGATGTAATAAAACATTTATGTTTATAAAACACCATGTGGTACATACCCAAATTTTAAAATAGATATAGTGTCTATTACAGCGCCAAATCACAACAGGAGATATTTATAACTACACCCGATCTGTAAAAACGGAATAAAAAAGCGCGTATGTGAATTTATAAACAAATAACGGCAGGCCTTTCCCAGACTAACACAACCTTATGCTAAGCCTAAAGGTTATTCTTAGACTTAGTCTGGCAAATCTTAGGAGTTACCGTAAATTAGTTTGCTACTATGTAGCATAGACATATTACATTTGTCTGCATGGATGTGTATTTTGTGGATCTTGTAGTATATATAGTAGATATAATTAATATATATACAAGCAGCATAATATAAATAAAACGATATGGAAGAATCAAAAAAGTTGTGCCCGTCTCATCTGGGATAAAAAATCTCTGTACCAAAACATCATGGAAATTTTTTATCAGAAGGCTTTATCTGTCAAATGAAAAGTAATTTTAGAAACGGATACACATACATATATTATAATATGCAGTAGCTGCCATGTTGAACTCAGCAGCCGAACAATGTAAATTCAGTTACCCGTTGACTGTACGTAAATGCATAAATATACAATAGAATAAAATGTAATACATAAATATATAAAAAGCAAATAAATCAAAAATAAATTAAATAAATAAGATAAAATAAATAAAAAATAAATTGAATAGTAAATTTAATGCTGCATGTAGTATTAGTGCCCTCCATACATACAAAAAATATACTGTACATACATGTATGTGATTGTATGCTGTACAAGATAATTGTGCAGCGAAAACACCAACTGAACGTCGAGAGACCAAACTCTGCAGCCGAAACGGCTACAAAAACATGAAAAGGTCAAATTATCCATAAAATAGATGGAGACAGCCACAAACTTATCGTTTTCTCAAGTTTTGATCAATTACATAGCTAGTAGCTACGCCATATCAGCACAATGAGAACTGTTTGCTCTCAATCAGCAGGAGATGCTACGTTAAAAACAATGAATATACGTGTTCTTTGCTAGTTTTCTTGCGTGTGGGGGGCGTATATGTAAAGATGTGTGTATGTATATAATGTAACATTTAGACATTGTATGACAGACAGGGTTGTAAGTTTAAATTATTTTTTATCGAATTAGCGATTTCCGTGCAGGGCGATCGTCTGCATCATACGATGTTTTCGAAGTTTATGACAGTTGTTTGCTACAAATACGTCTGAGCGATTTTGGAACATTTCTTTTGATTTTCACCCTTCTACTGTTGCTTTAAAGATGGCAGCTGACAATAAAATTATTGTTTTAAGGTGTCCTGTCAAAATATATATTACACGCGCTGAATGGCTTGAAACTACTACAATTGGAACCGATGTGAGGTGGAGAAGTCACTTAAATCACGAGTGATGTACATTATGGGCGCGTTTTTGTATTGATTATACTGTGTATAGGCATGTCTTTTGCACAATAAGCTATTTGCTGTGCCGAGCCCGTTGGGTTTGATAACATTTCTTATGTTTTTGCGTAGTTAGATTGCTGCTGAAGCATAAAAAGTGCAGCCAGAATTACAGCCACAGTGTCCATACCGCGTACCAATTACAAATGCGCTACGCAGTCTTTGACATGTCATTGTTCGCTTTTGCCATCGATCCAGGAGTAAATTGAAACAAAAATATCATATATCCACGTAGCCCAGAAAGTTCATACATCCACTTGTTTATTGTTTCATAAATTATCGCACGATTGAATGAGATTAATGTGATCTATATAAGTGGACGAGCCAACAGACAGTCAGGAATCCTAACACTGAAATTATCCGCTGTTACGCGGGGAATCAGAAAATTGGCTACGCCGGTGGTTATAAATCAATTTAGGTTCTCCGCTAACTGTTTCAGCTTTAAATTACTAACTTACAGATGCTGACGATGAAATTTCAATATATTTTGTCTCAAAGTGGATGGGTGTTCAGACGGTACCCACGAGTGATTGGACACCTACATAAATGCTTACACTAGGATTTACATGCCAGTAATCACAACCCATGACAAAATATAGCAACATCCGCCAATTTGTTTGACAATAATAGCTGTTGCATTAAATTTCACGAATTCACTACAGTCGGTAGTTTTGCATTGTGGACATTAAATAGGCTACCGTGGCTACCGCAAATACCTAGCCATATTTTTGTGATAAATGATGTCGTGGTGGCTGATATTGTTGATGTTGGCTACCACTTAGAAAGACGTGTGGGCAATGTACGAACTACTATAAGATGTACCCGCTAAAATGATTAAATACTAAAAGTCGTTTTGACTTGAGGCATTTAATCAGGTAAGCCTTGGGTTTAACTTTACAACGAGTCAGAGGTTTGTTTTGGGTCGGCCATACGCTAATGCGAAATGAAAATTAATTTGGAGCAAAAAGGTCGTTTCAAACTGAGCTCGTGTTAAGTTGCGAAATATGGTTTCTGCTGAATACTTAACTCGCAAGATGGACGAAATGCCTTGCACGTGTGGTATTATTCGGTTTTCTTCTGTTTTGAGAGCGAAATGTTAACCAATAACCACATTATGTAATTCGCCATGAGGTCGAATTGAAACAGCAGATTTGGTGCCAAAATAATTTAGGGCCATTCTATTCGGGAATGGCAGATTCTAAACGACCTCTATCTAATCTCGTCGATTTAAATCGCGTTGTCCAAAAAAATCCAAAGCCAACCGGGTTTAGCAACCCAAATCAAAACGATTTTGGATTTGGACCATCTTAGCGGACACATATTCCAACAGTTCATGCATAAACATGTCATTGCATAACGCAGATGAAATGTGCATTTTGACGAACTCGTGTTTAGTATTAGTTATGACAAACAATAACGATAATGAATCTTATTTTATGGTAAAAGAAAACGTAATTTATTAAAATTAGATACTAAAACGCAAAAATGCATGAATAAGACGATACGGTTCTAATTCATGTAAGTCGGTAGCATATGTTATACAGCCTCTGCACATCCAGACACAGTTATACATTTATATAATATTCACACTGCATACGTCACAAATAAACTAATCTAAAGTTCAGTTTGTACTATACCAAAGTTAGGAGGCATAATCGTATCCATAAGGCCATAGGTTTCCTGAATGTTTCCCATTAAGCTCAAAATTGTACTGCAGGCTGTATATGTAGTCAGGGGCGGCGATCCCTGAAAATAGTGGGGGATTGACGGTTTGACCAATTTGATTTAAATAGTCCAAGTTTTCTTAATTAAAATATCCAATCGATATTACGTCGTTAGCGATTTTAGCAATGGTCATAATAGTGTGAATATAATATCATATATGTCCTTTTGGTGTAATATGGCAAAAATTTATCAGTGATTTTTGCAAATTGTGTATTTTGTTGTACTTTTGGTTTAAAATTGTAATGCTGCAAGGTATCATCTCATTTTGAACGAAGAAAATGTGCCTATACTGTTAGTGTCAAATATGTTTTATTGTTATATATCTATACATGCCGAAGCAGGAATTCAGGTGCGGCTATCTCCTGAGGCTTCGGAACCCATCGCTCTCGAGGCGTGGTCTTTCCTTTGAGTATATGACCCTACGCACCCCTTGGTACGCCAAAGGCCCGCGGAAAATTTTAGCAAATAGTGGCAAAATATTGTAAAAGCAGGCAAGAATTATTGTAAAATTGGCAAAAATAAAGGTTTTCCGCCTGGTAAGAAGGTCGCATATTTTTTTCAGCACACCCCTGGAGGACCTTTCCAGTGGCCTGTACCGACCTGAGGTATCACCCTCCGCCTGCCCCGCCGTGATACCTTGGAGCATCAGAATGTATACATACATATATAAATGTGATAAGTTACGAACTCATCATCCAACATAGGAATTTTTTAGGAACATCTGAAGTTTTCCTTCCATAACGGTGTGGGAACTTCACGCTAGTGCCATAGGACAAAAATTTCAAGTATTATTTGTGAGTTGAGGCTAAGCGTATTCTTCTGCTCGGAGAGATAAAATACTATACGATGATTCGCAATAGACAAACTATACATGATATGATGGAATGATTTTCCTTTTAAACATATCTGGAGACACACAATGACACCTATTTGATATTCAAATACAAGCTTGGTGTTATAATACACTCTATATTTAGATTAGTGAAACGGAGGAAACTCGTTTAAAATTGTTTTCGCGGAGTTAAAATGGTGTTTTTTCGTAAAATAAGACTCACAACACCTTTCAGTATCCTCGATTTATATATGATCACACTAGCTAACCGGTTAAAGCATAAATGTAAAATTTGTGGCACTGGGTTCAAGTTCAAATCTCATAATCTGTTGGACTGCGAAAATGTTTGTTAGCTTTTAAATCACGCGGATTTAGAACACTATAAACAATCGCATAATTATTACAGAAACATGTTTCGAATCATATTTGTGCTGAAACAGAAATCCTCAATCACTAAACTCTGCTTGCTTGGCCATAATATTTCGTGTTTCATGTACACGATGCTGTAATATACAATACCATTTGTAGGTACTAGGATTGTGTTATGCATTTTCCTGACTTTGGCTTATCGTAGTGTTTAATTTAAGCAAGATTTAGTAGCATCGATTAGTGCAATTGAATTTATCAGTGCTTTCACACCGCAGAACTATTTAGGTTTTGAACGACGATCGATGGCACTGTCGAATAAAGAAAACTGGATCGTGGTTGGAATGAGACTTAGCGTCCTGATAGATAAATATATAAGTTTTAAGTGTTAATAACAAAATAATCTCTGGCACGATGTATAGTGTGAAGACTAGAAGGGGCATAATGTCACTGCTTTGGGATAAATATTGGAAACAAATATAAAACAATACTTTGCACCTAGTCGCTGAATTCTCAACTACCATAAAAAATGTATGTTGTAGTTGAACGATATTTAAAAAAGAGAAAGAAAAAAGATAAAACTACAAGCAAACCAAAATTGAATCTGCATGCCTTTCTATGTAATAAATTACTATTATACCAAGCGCCACAAGATTGTGCAGGAACTAGCAGAAATATGTTTGGTCCATCGTCATCGCAAACTTCATCTTGGGCATAGCCAAAAGTATTAAAATGCACAGCTAGGTTACCATATCTTTGGGGCAAAATAGCTAATAGGTTTTGCTGCACTTCTATAAGGCTGTGGATTTGATACAAAACTGCGTATCTTTCTTAAATTTAGGGCACTAAAGGCCCAACGGTTCTTGGGAAAAACCGAAAAGTTGCTGTGCAGTCTCAACCGAACAGCCACCAGATTATGGAGTTAGCGCTGAGTCAATCGGCTACTGCCGCACCTGTCATAAATATATTTTTATTAATGTTGAAATGGCTTGTATAATAGTAGCGCACTTGCTGCAACACAATAATCCGACTTAATTCAGGTTCCACTAGCCACATTGACACTTGGTACTTAAGGCACCTATAACGGAGATCGCTGGTGTATACATCTTTTCAAAGATTTTATAAACAAAGGCCTAAAAACGTCAACAGGGGTAGTAGCAACACTAATAGAAGAGGTGAAAAACTGGCGGCCTTCCTCTTGACTACCAATCTTTGGTTGTCAATCGGGGTGAAGAGCCGACTTTTGTGATTCGCAATAGACGTGAAGTTATTGATTTGACATTAATTAGTACGCGGATTGAACAATATATCTATAGTTGGGAAGTGTTAACAGAATATTCCGAATCGGATCACAAGTTTATTCGGTACAGAGTGGATGTAAATTTTGTTAAAACTGGAAAACATGAGCTTAACATTAGGAAATTAAATTGGAATTCATATAAAAGAAGAGTTGAGGAGATTATAAATGCTGGAGAATGGGTTCAGTGTAATAGTAAAGATGATATTGATACTACTGTGATGAAATTAACTAGCACCCTTATAACTGCGGCGGAGAATAATTGTGCGATTAAATCTAATCGGGCGAATCGCAATAGATGGTGGAATGAGAAGTTAGCACATATTAAGAAAAAAATCAGAAAACTTTACAGAATGGCGGTTAAATATGGGGACCTAAGAACGTGGAACAAATACAGGATGTTGCAAAATCAGTATAAGTGCCTGATTAAAGATAGAAAATCGGAAACATGGAGGAAATTCCGTGAATCGATTCATTCGGTTCCGGAGAGTAACAGAATAAACAAGATTATGAAAAAGAATAATCGGAATGTGTTGGTAGGATTAGAGATGGAAATGGACTTTTTCTTGATAGCGATGAACTTTGTTGAAAGGAATAGGCCTATTGGAACCAGTAGATTCGACGTGTACTTAATAGATATGATTTTTTCCCCTTATTTTTATTTCACCCTGATATTTTGTTATATAGTGTGGGTGTCACTGTCACCGTCTTTACGGTATAGTCTACACTACAGGGGGACAAAAGTTCCAACTGTTGGGGACATTATAATGTGAATCCCGCATTACATTAACCCCTCCTGCCGTCATTAATTCATTCATTCATTCATTACAAACATCAGACCATTGATAATATTACATTTCTCCGCAAACGCCTGTGTGGCAAATGTTGCTGCTGCCACAACCGAACTCAACAACGGAAAATTTTGCGACACTACATGAGTTTATATGTATAACTTCTATCATACTGAAAATTTCAAATTTTGATCTTCAGATGGTTTAGTTTGGGGATGCTTTTACAGCGTGTAAGGCGGAATGGAATTTTCCGCTAGTCTAGAATCACAGCTTGGGCGCCGCTTTTCGATTTGACGACAACGTCGGAGATTAAAAATTGGAGCCATAAGTAATGAGTACAAAATTAAATACAATACTTTAAATCGGCGTTGGGTTCGCTTTGACTTTGGCTGACTGAAGTGGCACTAATTAGTACCTATATACAAGTACAATGTCCAGTTAGGCAAAATTCGGAATCAAAATTAGAGGTTTACGGCTGTGATAAAGATATGCCGTTAATATTCGAATTGCGATGTGAGGTTATGACATTGATCAAACTTTATAAATATGTTTGGCTAATTATAGACCTCCACCTTCCATACCCCTCTCCAACGTATCCGCGTCTGTTTGTGGTCAGACAGTCAAGAATTATTGGCCCTCATTGGGAAGTGGGGTGAAAATCAGTGAAATAACCCACCACATTTTCAGCTAAGCCCCATAGCCTCTGGACTCCCAAACATCTCTCACCCCCAGAGATCTCTTCGAGCGCAGGGCAGTGCCTTTCGGCTATGCTTGATTGTTGTCCATTATTCTCAGATTTTAAATTGGGTTAGAAATAGGTTCCCAAAGATTTCGCACCGGAAAATACGTTCTGAACACAATATACATCAACTATGTAAACATTTGGAAACTTGAAACAAGCTTAGAACATGTATAGATCGTCAGTTCAGTGCGCACTCATACATAGCCATACGACAAAAATTATTATTTTCTTGCACGTGTGAATACGCCTTTAACAGCAACAATAACAACAATAATAAAAAATAAACCTAGAAAAAGTCGTCATGAAATACGGACAATGGCTTCACAATAACTGGTAGCGACGCAGTGCGGTGTGGTTTTGGTGGTACTAGGAATAGCAAACAGTCAAAGACAAACATACAATATAATAGTAGTGTGCTTGGTTTGCTCGTCGAACAGAGAGTGCAATATAACGAAAGGCAGCAGGCAGCAGCAAAAGCTAGTGGAGGAAGAAACGAACGCAAGAAATAAGCCGCCTTTGGGAACCAGCTCAATTACAAAAGGCACAACAGCAAAATTGAACAATAGGAATAGGCCGCAAAAACGGCTGCTGCTGCTACTCGAGCCTTGGCTAACGCAGCGCGGACACAACCAATTGCGTACACACACTGGACGTCTATATACACGGGACCAGAGGCGCGGTGCAGGACCAGTTTGCCAAAGAATACTCGCCGAAAACAAGAAGAATTTTTCTACAGCAAGGAGAACTGTCACATTAATACAAAAAACCAACCAACCAACAAAGCAAGAGAACAGAGGAACCAAACGAGCGAGAGACACACACAGAGTGACATATACAAGATATCAGGTTGAAACGATGAAGCAAAATGAGGAAGGATGAGGCTAATACTACTTGTTTTAATACACTAGCAAAGACCCAAAGAATAACCTTAGCCAACAAGAGCTTTGAGACTGACAGCCGCATCCGAATACCGCGGCTAGCAAAGCAGCTGTGGCGCCTTGGTAATGTTCAACGCCGAGCCAAATATTGGCTACAGTGGTGTATACACGTAAAAGTTGTTAGTTATGACAGACTGTTAAGAAATATTCTAAAGCAAACACGTTTCACACTACACCACACCGCATCCGCGAAAAATCCGTGAGGTTACAAGTTGGGCTGACGATGACAAGACGAGGCATATTTCGTGGCGATTGGTTCTATAATATGTACACAATATTTGGATCACATAAGACTTTCATTACATATTGTGAGAACAGTTTTGAAACATAAGATTGAATAATAATCGTGTTTGTTTGGCATTTGTCACAGCCGTCCGTCGGCGACTGTATTTTGGACTTTTCGCAAATTTTGTGTCTTTCGTCGTGCCAATTACGAGATGTGTTAATAAATCAACTTCCTCACACCGTTCCAACAGATATAGAAAAGCCTAGCAATGCACATATAACTGAAATGAAATAAAATTTTTATTATTGAATGTTGTTGTCGAATTTAGTTTCAAAAGTGGGTATCAAGTGCGAAATAGGCTTAAAATAAATTTCAATATATCATTCAGCGCATAAAGGTTTATCTTGAGTATAATGGTCTTAATTAGTCAGGAACATGCTAATTTTAAGCATGTAAAGAACGTAATTTAATAACAACTGAACCGCTGTGCTGTGCAGTTTGTGCTATAGCACGAATGATGCCTGGATCTATACCCCGCTGGTCCCTGCCGGTTTTATCCTTGTCTCCAAGGCTTACGTCAAACAAACAAACAAACAAACTTACAAATTAAATGAGAAGTTTCAGGGGTCAACTGAAAACGAGGCATATGGTAAATAAAACAGGAAGATGCAAAAAAGGACGAAATATCCAATATCTCAGCAAAACAGACGGCTAATAATGTCCATGTGAGCGAAAAATATCACTCATGTTTTTTTAATAATGTCAGTATTCACCGCTTCTGAAAGAAAGCACAAGATTTGTCGTCGGGTCTTATAACCGAAAAGCCAAGATGGAATAGACTATCGCCGAACCGCGAATTTTTGAAAAAATATAAATACAAAAGGCTAAGCAGCAAAATGCCTTTTTCTATAAACACGTTGAAGCCAGAGTTAAAAACACTAGTGGTATGTACCAAAAAACATAACAACGACAATAGTATGGTTTATTAGGGCTCAGGCCAGCGTTATTATAAAGTGCCGCTATTCGCTGCCCATGTTCACACTGCGAATGCTAAATATAGAAGAAAGATTCTGCTAAGAAATCAAAACGACCGCAGATTGACATACGTTAAATGAACAGGCAACGATCACTACGTTTACGAAACGCTATTGTAGTAAGCAATTTTACAAAACTAATAAAAACTTGATGGGGTAATGCCAAGGATCCATCAATTCATATCATCGAAAATAAATCGCTAATTGATAGAATTATAATATGAAATATACAGCGATAATGAAGTCGTTCTGTTGGAGAATAGGATAATTGCTGGCCCTAGCTTAATAATTCCACAAGAGCGCCTTCGTTAGCAATTCACAGCCAACATAGCTAGTTGTCAATCAATTTAGGTAAGGAATTCATTTTTATGCGTAGAAGCATGTAATAAGATAGAACATGTCGACACAAAAATAAAAAAAACATTATCAAAACGCCATCATTTGGGTACTTTTATTAGTAATAAGCAGCAACAAAGGTGGACCGTCTAAGTTAATTTTCTTAGTACTAAAGTTACGCACAGAGTCTGCTCATATATAGCTCTTATAACATTCGGTTAATAACTATGATTTGGCCTATAAATTGCCGATAATACAATTTGATATATATATATAACATATATGGTTTATGTTTCGAGAATTAAATGCACAGCTGAGCCACGATATTATTGTATACTTAGGCTTACGAAATTTTAGAATGGATCTCGTATGTTTCCAGTATTCGACAAAACATTTCAACATCTGGGATGATGGTGAATCAGTGAGTGCATTGAAACATCAGATGGCCTCCAGTTAGCCTAGGTTCAAATGCTATAACCGACTTATATAAGTTTCAAAGTGGCTTTTTAGCGAGCATATATTCTACGTGCGGAGGACAGTTTCAAAGCTGTGAATTTCACATTGTTGCACGGGTGATGAGACGCACCTAGTATATTCCATTGCATAGTGAGGAAATTATTGCCATGATTCTGCTTTAAACTAAATTGTACTCCTAGATGTTTATCAATATTATCTTTATCTCATAGTCCTCCACAAACTGTAGTTGCTATCATCAAGATCGTGCACCATTAAATTTTTTATTTTCTTTTTTTGCGTTCAACTAAAAGGAGTAAGAAACGAAAAAATTTCCCAAAGGTTGTTTTTTAAATTTTATATTTTATTTTTGTTGCGTTCAACTATAAGGAGTAAGAAACGAAAAAATTTTTCCAAAGGTTCTTTTTAAAATTTTTTATTTTCTTTTTTTGCGTTCAACTAAAACAAGTAAGAAACGAAAAAATTTTCCCAAAGGTTCTTTTTAAAATTTTTTAATTTCTTTTTTTTTGCGTTCAACTAAAAGGAGTAAGAAACGAAAAAATTCTCCCAAAGGTTCGTTTCAAATTTTTTTATTTTCTTTTTTTGCGTTCAACTAAAAGGAGTAAGAAACGAAAAAATTTTCCCAAAGGTTCTTTTTAAAATTTTTTATTTTTTTTGCGTTCAACTTAAAGGAGTAAGAAACGAAAAAATTCACCCAAAGGTTCTTTTTATTTTGCGAATTTTTCCTAGAAGTATAAATACGACACCCTGGTTAGCAGTGTTCGATTAATACCGTGTTGAAAATGACATGCGGCGTAAATGTTGATCATTTATGCGTGGAACCAAAATGATCTTTCCAAGTTTCGACATGCTCAAATAGACATATTGTAGTTAATAGTTACGTCAAAACGTTTCTTCTATAAGAGCAACCATCATTGTTAGCATTCATTCCATCGTTAGTTATTACTATATTTGCTGTCAACCCTGCTACTAGTACACGAATCGCATAAAAATATGCTGATGCATAATCGACAAAGTAACAACCACAGCCGGGCGAAACCGCTACAACTACTGAAAAGACTTTCCATCCATGGCTTCACACAAAACATGCCTTTCTCTCTCGATTCATTCGATACAACAAACAGCACCACTATTTTCAAAACCATATTATCCTTTAATAATAATAATAATAATAATAATAATAATAATAATAATAATAATAATAATTGAAAGCTGTTAGATATACCCAATTGTAAACGCGTTATAAAATACTGCATGGCTCCGGTGGCTGTTGGCACAGGTATTAGAATTCATTCATTTATTCATTCACACAGCAACTACTGTCTACAGTTGAAACCGACCCGTGCAGCATATATAGAACAGCGATATATATACTTATATTTCGCCATATGTAGATATTTATTCAAGGGCCACGGTAGTGTCCCTATCATATGTTTTATACCAATACTGTTGCATTTTTAACGAACTTTTCTGGAGTGTTTTGAAAACCGACGATTACTTTCGTTTGGAGACATATCGTTTTAAAAGTAAAGTATCGGAAACAACCGGCGATGTTGATTTTTTTATTATTTTATCCCCGGGCGGCGCAAGATTTGCTGCACGAGCGGAGGGCATTAAATTAAGTAAAATTTTGAGAACACGGATTTGAATGAATAGAGATTTATTTATGAGGCCGCGTTATATTCCACAAATCCATTGTCTGTTACATAAAATAGGAACGTGCATGTTGATACTATTTCGTTTCCCTTCATATTTCAAACTTATTTTTGTTTCAATTTTTAGACACCAAATTACAGAGATTGACCATTTATTTACATTAATGAATAATTTCCATTGATAGCTAGTTATATGGCTATGTGATATCTAGCTAGTCTTCTTTTTGTTTGCTTGAAAGTGAAGGCAAATCCAGGGTAGATTCGTGCTGGCATAAACAGAAGAAACAACTTGAAAAATATATATTGGATGTGAGATATCGGTATCCAATCTTCGGCCCATGTCAACTTTAAACTTGGGAAATATATCGATAGAAAAAGAAAACTTTAGTATAGGGGTTTGGAGAGCGGCCACCCCGTATTCGTCTAAGCCTTATATAAAATAATGAATTCTAGGCTGATGATTACGTTTAATGTATCGCTAACGGCATAATATCCATTTAGCTCACACCGATAAACTTTACATTATCATAAACTTCAGTCTTTGAACCTATGGCATCAAGGCATTAAATATATAATAAGTTGTGAATTTTGGGTCTTAATGGTTACTTGGAGGTTAGAATAAATAATTCTAAACGACACCAATCGTGTACCGTTAAAAGATTTTTGTACCCATAGTGAAGTGAATATGAAGAACCGGTGTCTAAAGGGGTTCGGATGCGTTTTATATAAGCGCCATACGATTGGCTTATCAAAAAAGCTCTTGACAATACCAACGTCTGTCTAGAAACAGTTACGTAAACAAACATTCGTTACCTCACATATTGAATATTAAACGTATCTTTCACCAATGTATCCAGGAAAACCGACCGGACTAGACTAATTTACCAAACCGTAAGAGCTGGAGAAATAATGGTCGTATTAAACATTGGCGCTCAATTCTAAGTTCGTTGAATACTAGCGAACGAGCGTTGTAATCATGGACCGACTTTACAACTACACAATCGCAGCATGGGCTTTAATTGTTATGAGGTTCAAAGTGTGAACAGTACAACTGTGTTGGATTGATGTGTAAAGATTATACAAATCACCTGAGAAAAACAAGGGATAATGCGGCGTTCAAGTTATAATATCCCCAACGTTTGGAACCTATGTGCACCACACAGTGTCAAAAACACTGTCTACAACAGGGTAAGTTAGACACCCTCATGTTTTTTGATAAAAACAGTAGCTACCAAGGGGCATTGCCACTTGTCGACGGTTTCAAGCACACCATGTCTTTTTGCAGTTTTATTGACAGTGCACGGCATTATTTTATCAATGTTCATATGGGCTGGATACAAATATCGCCAATTTAGAAAAATCTACACAGGACAGTTGACTAATAAACCGCATTAGCTACAGACGGTGTTAGTTAATTCGCGCCAAATTGGTAGCTAATGGTGTGTACGACACTGTAAAGAAAAATGTAGTAGCTAGGGGTGTGTCGTACACCCTCGGAAATTGACTTACAGTATCGGTGTCACCCTGACGTTCTTGTACGGTAGGGTCGACACTATATGGGGACAAAGCTTCAAACAAATATAGCGTATACGCCGCAGAAGTACTAGAATAATCGCTCCAACTCATCAGATTGGCCTGAAATCGAGCAAGTGCGCAAACGCAAGAAAAGTCTGGGGGGAGGGGGGTGGACGGGGCGCATCATGATCGAAAACTCGGGGGGGGCGGAACATAGTACGTTTTGCAGCCGTTGTACGGTGCAACTAACGGTGTACGTGCACGCTTGTTGCTATGAGTTTGCATGTATGTTCATGCATGACCAATTTGTTAGATTTCGGGGTGGGGGGAAGGCGAGGGGGAGGGATGGGTCGTCCTACATATGCATCCCCAGGTATATATTTCTATATACGTCTATACATTATTGATCAACATGTCAAATTTTTGGGGCGGACGCCAGGCATATATCTAAATATACTTTCATGATTGACCGACTTGCCATATTTCTGGTGTGGACGCCTAATATGGTCGATCCCCCAGGTATATTTTTGGAAGAACGCGTCCACCCTCATCCCCGTGTTTGCGGCCCATGCCATTGTTCTTTCAAAATGTTATAACAATGTGTTGTGAAAATGTGTTCACTTTCGATTGGTGTAAAAATATCAGTTTGTTAGGCCACATAGTGTGGCACAGTTCTTTTAATTTGAACTATACAGCTGTTGTAGATTCTTACGCGCATAGTCGTAATAAAATAATTTTCTGCATTTGAGACTACACGTACAAAATTATATACATAAATGTTAATAAAAATATATTAATTATGAATTTGTGTATGCGCACACATTTATATATATGACTACGTCAATAATATTTAATTTGGTTCTTATCGTTCCTAAGTCTAAAAATAAACCACGAAATAAATACATTTTCATTTGATTTTGGCAAATATTTGTAGCAAATCTTATTACCATCGCTGCACATTTAGATACGAGATAGCTATGTACCTACCCGCATAATAAAACAAATGTATAATTAAATTAATTTTTCATTTTGGGTATTAGCACTAATATTGAGCGCACATGGATTGAATTGGCAGTGGCCTGACTGACGCGGGCACACACGATCCAGTCGTTATATAGGGGCGTCTCAAGAATCTGGGTAGCGAGCAACCTCCCATTTTTTACTGATAACCGGCAAATGTGAGAAAATTATCTGATGGGATTATTGGTTATAACGAAATGAATGCAAACGACCGGTCCCCTCCAGTTTATTTGATGAACTTGCGTCGTCTCTGTCATCATGTGTAAACATACACTGTAGTACCGCACCGATATATAAACTGCTTCGCTGTTCGAGTCTATTTAAACTAGAAGAGAGCTCAAAACTGGATTCCTCTGCGGATTTGGCTTGGTATAATTATACTTCTAGGGTTATAAGAACATATAATATATGTTAGTCTATATCATCTATTTTATTTACCTATTCTTTCATTTTATTTATATTTTAATTATATATTAAATTAATTATCTATATTATTTATCAATGTCATAGATATAATTGTATATAGTTAGAGCGTGATTTAAGTACTGGTATAGTTACACGTCTGAGGCTATAAGCATAACAAAGACATGTATGTGTACTCTTTACTTACTTTTCTTATTTTAATTTATATTATTTTACGCATAACATTATGTGTAAACTTACGTTAACAGGTTTAGGTTTTTAGCTCAAGATTTTAAGCTCATTAATTTGAGCAACATTTGCTTATACTATGAGTTGAATTTTACATTGTTCAATAATCTGAACGTTTGAGCTCTAGTTAAGGATGTTGAAGGAGGTTGTTTTGTGCGAAATAAATCATGGCGAAATTCAAATGTAATACTGTAACAAAAATGGAATAAAATTTTGAATAGATTTCGCTCAAATTTCGAACCCTAAATTTTGAGCTATAAATTATGAACTGAATATCAGAATCTGTGAGCGGCTTTTCTTACTTCATATCATTGAAAACTGTTATATATTTATCTTTGTAGTAATACAGCTAAAGTTAATATACTATCAGCGACGCGTCCAGGATTTGGTGGTGGGGGTACGGTTAAATTTTTTTGTGCGTAAGGAGGAGAGAAGTGAGGCCTTCGGCCTTCCCAGCGGGATTAGCCGATCGGTGGGGGAGCGGGAGGATTGACAAATTATCGAAATTTTTGGTACTCAAAATGTTTTCTAATTTTTGCCAATTTTCCCTCGATTTTTGCCAATCTTTCAATGATATTTGTCGTTTTATCCCGATTTTGCCCATTTCACCCGTTATTTGCCTGTTTGGTCTCGATAGCGCTGGTGGTGATGGAGGATACGTTCAAGAAATAGGCGCGGAACATATTATGGTAAGGGGATGTCATTGACAAATATTCACAAAAAATTCCGTTGTTGGCGAGTCATCCCCATCCCTCCTCTGGAGCGTCCTTCGATAATATACGTTTACGTTATTTCTTAAATAAATGTATATGCGTGTATTAAAAATTTACTGGTCCAAATACAAGCGTATACATTATTTATGATACATTTACCACATTACTACATATATTACAGTTGTATAACGTCAAGTCAATTTACTGGTAAAACAACTATATAAGACGATTATGAATATATAAGCATAATAATTTTCAGCATAAACTAGTAAATATATAGCTAACAGAATGGGGGAGGTACCTACCAGTACTTACATCTGTTATAAGTTGCGATCATATTTTAATAATTTGCGGAGGTCTATCTGCATTACTAGTTTTTTGAAAATATTAACGTTTGCGGCTCCAACGAACAGCTGTCCGTCCAATGTGTCGGGTAGATTATTCCACTCGTTAATGGTTCCAAATTTGGAATGCTTGACTTAAAACATTGGTCTTTATTTTTGGCTTGCGAAGTCTTAGAGAATGTCCACGTGTTCGCATTAAATCATTTAATTGTAAGTATTTCAAATGAAATTGGTTTTGGTTTTCACTGAGCAGTTTGAAGATTGTGCAGAGATCGAAGCGCAACCTTCGTAGTTCGAGTGAATCAAGGTTCAGGAAATCTAACTGTGTTTTGTAGGGCGCGGGTGCCATTTTGGCGCGTCTATAAACGCGCCTAGTATAATACCGTTGAACATGTTCAACTCTATCTATGTCTCCTTGATATACTGGAGACCATACTGGGCTGGAATATTCCAATAATGGACGCACATAGGTAACATAAGTACTTAGTAAAATATCAATGTTACATGTTACAAAACAACGAAATAACATATTAGGTAAGCGATAAGCTTTGAAGTGATGTTTCTGCAATGCGTGTTAAATTTTAGGTCGCTTGTGATTGCGACTACGAGATCTTTAATGTATGTTGTTTCTGGCACTATGATTTCTAACAATGAATAACGAATATGCGGATTTTTAGGACCAAGATGCAGTACTTGGTATTTTGTTGGGGAGATCGAAAGCTGCCACTTAGTGGCCCATTCTTCAACGCAATTTAGTGCGCGCTGTATTTGTAATTTTATATTAACGCTGTTTACGGGTAGCATAGCAGCGTATAGTTTTACATCATCTGCAAAAACTTTAATACTAATATTGGGATAGATGCTAACTGCGTCGATGAGATCATTAATATTCAGCAGAAATAGTGTAGGGCCCAGAGTGCTTCCTTGAGGTACGCCTGAAAGGACCATTTTCTCAGTGGAAAATGTATTGTTCATTTTTACGCGAAATTTCCTATTTATTAGAAAGTTTTGTAGCCATGACAAGCAGCAACGGGAAATTCCTAGGCAGGACAGCTTTTGAACCAGTTTCATGTGTGAAACCGCGTCGAAAGCATTTGCAAAATCAATATAAATAACATCTACAGACGACCCTCATTCACAGTAACTATAGAATATAGGATATCATTCCAATCCAGTGACGTTAGAAAGTTCCTTATCTTTTCGAAGTCAGCGTTTTTAAAATCGAAATTTGTTGTGCACGTTACAGGCTTACTACGTTTACCGCCATTTAAGAGGAAATCGATTGAAAAGTGATCAGAATTGGCAAAGTTTTCTGCACATTTAATGCATGCAACTTGGAGTGGAGCGTTAGTCAATATCAGATGAAGGATTCTGCTTTCACTAGTTGGGAATGATACTAGTTGTATAAGACTCGATTCATTTATCGTTTCAATGAATTCTTTGGAATTTGGCGTTAATACACTTTGATTTTTATTCCAATCCAATTCTGGAAAATTGAAGTCACCTAGTATGACCAGTGACCATGATAATTTACAGATATATGATGTATAATCGCATAACGCAAGCATTTGATCAGTAGAATAATGTTGCAGCCTATAAATGCAAACAATTCGTATTTTAGTTTTAAGGAAAATATCTATCGCAACGGCTTCGACAGTGTCAAATATAGCTGGTATATATGTCACTGGTGCATAATCGAGATCTTTTGAAATGAAAATTGCTACGACACCTCCACATGAACTTCGATCATTTCTATAAACTGAATACGATGTACTGGTCAACAAGTTATTAGATATATCATTACACAGCCAAGTTTCTGTAACGGAGATAATTTGATAGGATTTCGATTTTAGTAAAATATGTAATTCATTAGGCTTGTTGCAAATACTACGAGCATTAAAATATTTACATTTGATAAAATGTGAAAGCGAATGTGCTACCATCCCCTTTAACAGTTTACTTGCGCGGAAATCATACCATCGGTTTCAAGAAACTCAATAATTCAGATCTGTGTGTTTACCGCCAATGAAGCGACCGTCACTGTTGCGAGTACAGTTTTTGAAAGCAACAAGTTTTTCCTTCACAACGACATAATGGGTTGTGTTTGCAACATTGTCCTTCTGGGCAAAGTTTAGCTCATGAGCCTTTTTCCGAATGGCAGATAGCTGCTTCAGCTTGCAATCAGACATCGATCGACGAATGTAGATATGCGCCAATCCCGGGTAGTTCTTCAGTTTGCGGGCATTTTGCAATAACGCCCCAGCGACACCCGACGATGACAAACGGACCTTGAGAAGACGTGGCGCTTGAGTGTTATTTTGTCTCGATGTAGTGTGTCCGTAGATTCCCATTCGATACACCTCCTGTATTTCAGTTGATGGGTCGGGGATCTTGCAGATTTCACTTGCGTCCTGTAAATATTTTCCGTTTTCTGGCAAACCTTTGACATCGATACAGCGACGTCGCTTCGCCTCGTCATCATCGTTGTTCAGCCTTGGTTCAATACTCGAGCGGGTGCGGAAGAGTTTTGTGCGACGATTTGAGCCCAGGCGCATGGCATTGTACTAGTATCGGAATCGGTATGGTTGGGCGCCTCTACTCCGATTGTTAGTTGGTTTCCATTTAACTGTTTAAGTATATCCAGAGAAGCCGACGTTTCAGCAGTGGCTGCGGTAAGATTCTCGATACCTTTAGATAACGAAGAAATTTGCCATTCGATATTAATAAGTCGATTATCTTCGTCGAATGTAGAGTTACGAGTGGTTGTAGAACGTGACTGTCGATGTTTGTGTGCGAATGTTTGACAAGCTGAGCGATAAATAATACATGAGCAATTTCATACAGTTTGGCGTCGGGTTTAGCGATGTTGATACAGGTAAAGTGGATCCAGCATCCGCAAAGCTCGCACGCGAAACAGTCGTTCCCGCCTTCTTTTTTACATTCAGCGCAAAGTTCGCTATCGGAAGAAATTTCAGGCGACTGATTCGAATGGAGAGGCTGGCGCTCAGACATCTGGTTAGTGCTGTTGGCTTGACGTGACGATTTATGGCTATTGCTTTGCGATGAGCCTTTGTTAGCGACAGGCGCACGCGATATGATTGTCGACATTTTTATCGCAGTTTAACGTCCTGAGACAATGAATATATAATAGGTTATTTATCTGGTGTAATGCACGAGTACGCACTTTTCTTTGATCTTCTTCCTAGAACTGGATGCAATTGGGTTAAAGCCGTTAAAACCGTTACGGTATAAATTATAACGTTTTGAAGACTATGTTATTGGTGATGATATTGGTTACAAGTTGATGTAACCGAACGGACAAAAGACTTATATGTTTTAGCAGAATTTCGGGTCGACATCACATACAAAATGCCTGAAGCATTACAATTGGGGGAGTATTGGGTTGGTTTGAGCCCACGTCACTAAATCGTTAGAGTTAAAAGAGACGCTTAAAATAAGACTGTGCTCACATTGCGTGCGATCCGTTCTGTTCCGATGCGATTTATTAGTGTAGAAACAATTTGAATAGATCCTAGTTTCACGATGTTATGTGGAAAAAATGCATAGACAAACACACTGTATATGGGGGTGGCGAAGAATTTTGTAGTATAGGATTGCACGGTACATGTTTTTCACGGCCTATAACGTAGTCCAGTGTTTCTTAAATGTGGCTATAAGGCAATATAATTGAACTTTCAGAAAAATGCGTATTTCGATAGTGATGCTCACTCCGAGCTGCAACGAAATGGCTACTAAGCTTATTGATTGTACTTCAAAATTTGCTTTACTAAAACCCATGAGAATTCTATAATGACTTTTGTAAAGCACAACTATTTATTTATTGTATAGTTCAGAACAAAATTTAAGCAAAATAAACAATAGAAGTTAAGCTAGGCGAGCAAATTATTCAAGAGCAAATAAAAGCAATGGCATATAAACGTGATTAAGAATTTTAATAATCCATAAAATTACTACCATAAAATCTGCGCTAATCATGGAAAACGTATAAAAAATTTCAAGAAAAAATCCGATAGCGCATATGTATGACAACAAGTTAAGCCATAAAGGTAAAATCGTTAAATCTACACTAATTAGCGAAATTTTGTGAGTTAGAATGTACAGTTAAAAAGTAGTACGAAACTTTTATGCGTCATGTCGTAAACGTAGAGCGACTATATTCGATTTAACTAAAGGAAAACTGAATGTATTATCGGGATATACATTGTGGAACAATATATAATCAGTTGTAACCTGTGATCGTGCTCGCTCAATTTTTTTTGCAAAACTTAAAGCAAGCAATTAAAGTATTAATTGACTTATGACATGCGAAATTAATTAGGGTATGACATAGTTTTCAACCATTTTTACACAACTTAAATAATTAAATGTTAAAATGACGTCATCGAACGTTTGATGCTATCAGTTATGTTCACATCGGTCATGTTTTGTAAGAATTTAGAACAAAGAATTTAAGTCTTAAAGATTCGAAAATAATTCGGATATGACATTGTTTTAAACTATTTATATAGAACTTAAATTGTCAATTGCTAAATTTACAGCACCGAACGTTTGCTGCATTGAGTCATAGTCAAGTCGGTTATGTTTGGTAAGAATTTGGAACAAGCAATTCAAGTCCTACACATGCGAAACTAATTCGGGTGTGACATTGGTTTCAACTATTTATATGGAACCAGAATATTCAAATGGTAAATCGACATCGCCGAACCTTTGCTGCAATGAGTCATGCTCATATCGGCCATCTTTTTGTAAGATTGATGCACTCTAAGCAAAATCGTTAGCTTAAAAATTATTTCTTTCACAAAAAGCAGGTTCAGTAATATTTCCGCAACCACGTATACGAGATCAAATCGGTATCATAACCCCGATTCCTGGGGCTATATATTTAGCTGTACAGGTGTGTGGATGTAGACATGCAATAGTTATCCTGTCACCGATACACTCCGGTCAAGCGATATTCGCTGGCACATGGTTTTCATGGAATATGGATAGTACTTTTGCAAATTAAATAGAGCAGGATTTTGGTAATTTATAATTTTTCGGAACAACTATTGTCGAATTTGTAATTAAGCTGTAGCTTAGTAGTGTCCCATAGGATTGCAGTAGTATTTCGCCTAGCAGTGACCGTACAAATCATTGCAATGTTGTAATTTGGAGTTATTGGCGGTTTGAGGTCGTTGGCGTCTATTAATATCGGCAACCAATGTTTTAGAAGAATTTTATTTCACAATGGCGAAATACATTACACTAGATTTTCCACTTCTATAGCATAAACTTTGTATCTACCTACTTATATATTTGGTACCCGTTGCGTTTTCCAACACATTTGAACACCAAACTACAATTGAAGGGCCCACCCACGATGTTATTTCCCTACAAGTCTTATTCAGCAACATATTCTTAAATCCTATTTTTTGATGATTTGCAACGTTGCCATGTATTTTCAGTTCTCGAACATTTTGTGGTATTTTTGAAGTGCTTTCAACATTTTTTTACAATTTTTATATCTATAGAAAATGGTAAACAGGCCATTGCAATAGGTACACTTGTCAACCAACATTTTGCTCCCGCAATTTTCAGTAAGGTATAGCTGAGTTGCAAACTATTTTTGCTTAGTAATTCTGAATTCAAATGTATTCAATTTCAATGAATCTATCATAAGCATGCCTGCTGTCAAGGGGACGGCGACATTTTTACGAACAACGTTCTACTGAAACGGAAAAAATATTAGAAATCTCGTAATAAACGTACAGCATTCGCTCACATACATACCAAACAAAGAACATTTCCAGATTATACCGATAATATATGTGAAATTTAAAATCAAAATGACTATAAAAGCTTCAGAAAAGACTTCAGATATCGATATCAACCTAGCACAGCGCAAATATGCAATCCAAGTTGAGTTTAAAATATACAGCAGTTCTTAAAAAATAAATAATATTTTGTTGTTTCACAAACGTTTTCTAGTGTTTTGCTTCTTTGATCGATACAACGAAATGTGAGCCTGCCAAATATCGTCCAAATAATTTGATATCTTTTTTCTTTTTTTACAATTATTTTAAAGTGTCTTACGTTCAAGAACTCTGCTACAAAAGACTAGTCGAAACAGGTTACCTAACGCGAAGACAAAGGTTCAACTTGTACGTTGAAGACGATTCAAGAACATATCGCGTTGTATCCTCTTTCATCTTCCGGTTTTGGATGCACCTCCTGTCATAGCTTCAGTTCCTAGATCAACCTATGTGTTTAGAAGACAGACATTGCTGTGCTTTTACATACCATGATTGCTTAGTTATATATACAACGAATAATATGTATAATTATTGAGCGGAGCGAGGCGAAGCCGAGCGAAGCGTTTTTATTTTCTGTCTGTGACCAAAAAAGTCTATGTCCATCCGTTCGTTAGTTCGTTCGTTTGGTCCGACGGATCTCAAGGACTACTGAACCGATCTTAAAAAACTTTTTTGTTTGAAAGCCTATCATGTCAGAGTGTGCACCTGATATTTTGGATTAAAAAATTTTGAGTGGTTAATTAGTAATTAGCTAATTAGTTAAGCTTATGCAGCTAAAATAGAGAATTTTGCAATATTTGTGTTATTTATTGAAATACAATCGTTTCGATCAAACCATTGTAGGGATTTTTGGGTCGAAGAATTCAAATATAATATTTTTACCAATGATAAAGCCCTATGCCCGATGCAATGTAGTTATTTGAAGAACATAAAATTGAGTACATTCGTAAAGCCACAGCCCAAGCTCCGCTCACAAATGTAGTTCCACGACCGACTAGTTATATGTTCCATGCTATTAGCACATTGAGCGGACTATTATTACGTTGTATAAATTTATATACTACGTGTGACCTGTATAATTATTGGAAGCACATATTGTGTTAGTATAGTGTTAAGCATGGTATATTGTTTAAATATATATGAATATATACAGTAATTTGCAAAGCTACGGACAGAGAGAGAATGTTGCTTGTCTGCGCGCAAAGACCATTTAGAGTTTGCAAAGTGAGATTACCGAGTCTTTTTCTAAAGTGCTACAAAGACAATAATACATGTGAAATACGTTAACTGAAATGTTACGATTATTTTCAGCACACATCAAAATTATAGGAAGATCTATTTTTTGTTTAATTACCGAAAACGCTAAACTTTCCAAATTTATAGATGACAGCTCTAGAACATTGTAATTTTAAACGACATTTTTCACGTTTTTGACCAGTAGTTTTTCCTGTTGGATGCATTCAACTCAAATACAATCAATTGCTTTCATGGTATTCAGCAACCCCGAATAACCTAAATCTCACCGTAGCACGTGACGTACAAATAAACCGAAAAATGCCAAATTTTGATAATCTTATGCTGCCAACATCTTGTAATTTAGCCGCATGCAGCGTCCAGCAGGGTTAACGTCAAATCCAATGTGGATTCAAAATAAGGTTGAAACAACATGGTAACAGATATAAATAAAATAATAAGTATTCTGTAATAATTCGTTACTGGTTACACTAGCTAGAATATCACTTAATAAAAATCAAATGCATCATTCGTTGCAGAATATGATTTGCCAAAACTTTACACAGTTGGTAATCGACTGTTCTGACGAATAGCAAAGTTGCACTTCCAGTTGAGAAGATTCGACATTTTTCATATAACTGTTTTGATAAAATCTATAACATAAAATGTCGACGGGTAGTTTACCCCTAATGGATAAAATCACAAAATTTCCCATTAGTGTCGCTGTTATGAAAATCTCGGTGAGAATTCGTTTGAGTTTCGTTAACGTAAAACTGGGTGCAGCTAGATTATTATTACGAGCATAATGAAAAATCTGGGAATCTATCAATGCAATGATGCGTTATGATTGACACTAAATTTTTTTCGTTCATTTGATTTTATAAGAGCGATGACATGTATATGTATATTGTCGTTGGTGCATGAATTTAGAATTAATGCATGTACACGGCTGTTATGTTGCTACAATGTCACAATTTTGAGCGTCACTTGTGTGCCGTGTAAGTTGCAATATCGCGACAGTGTTACTTTAGTGCAAGCATCCCACTGTGAATTCGCAACGTGAAACGTTTTTAAATATTTTCGCAGGAACGACGTTGTCCGGCGTTACACGAGATACAAATTATGAATTATTAATATGAATTAAATACCGGTCTTAAAGAATTAGACTAAAATCTTTAGTAAGGGAAAAGTATATAATTTGACTAACAGACGTGTTTTATTGTGTTTTATTGAATATTAGGTTTAAAATAAGTTGTCGCACATGGAACATAAATATGCCTAAAGGGTCGAGAAATAGTTTTAATGAGCGTTTAAAGATCTAACGCGACACAGTAATGTCTTTTATCATTAGACATAAATGGAACCAATAACTATATGACTTATGCCCAACATATAATATATTTATATCTAATAGAACCAATTGTATGCATATATAGTTTACAAATGTTCGTTTACTGCATGTATTTATGTATATTAGGCGCTTTAACGCACGAATTACATTGTGTCTTGACTGATACGCTCAAGGCGGAGCTCTAGATCAGACCCGGACTTTACAATTGAAAGTTGCATACGTTAAACGTCGAGCTATCTATAAGCCATCTTTTAAGGAATCTCACATCGCGAACGAATCACAATGCATTTACAGACATACACCGAGCGAAAAAATCATTTAACACAGCACGTAGTAGTCATCGATCTCATTTGGCAAATACTTAATATACACCTGTATTCGCTTGTATATTATGTTAAATATTTTGATATAAATATGCCCGATGGAGAGATTATAATAGCACACTCACAGCTGCAGTAATGCTTCCGGGACTTTGTTTGGGTAGAAGTACAATAATAATAAAAGGTAAATTAATAATACGATTTAATATTAATAAGATTTTGGGCTAAACAGCTATGTGTACGCGGTGAATATGGCCAAATGCTTGCATTTTTATTTGTCGTTATAATAATAAATGAAGACCATTAGCTGATATAGGTAGGTGAAGTAAAGGCTGAAAGATTTTCATCAACTACCCGTTTCACAAGATATATTACGGAATTACGTTAGATAATAGAGTACGGCATTGCTGAAAATATTGTAATCATGCGTATTTTCCCACAGATTTATAAATGGATAAAAGTATATTTTTCTTAATATATTGATGAACTTTATCTGCGCAAAAATCCGGTTCTGGATACCACGTTCCTAGTTGTAGGTGCTCAAAGGATAGATATAGTTATCGGTCTGTGTATATTTTTGTATTGGATTACGTTGTTTTGACGTAAAACGTCCTAATATTAAAAAAACGTGAAACCAGACGACGTATCGTAGTTTCTTAAATTGTTTTCATATTTCTTAATGTTTCATAAAATATTTCGTATTCAAAAGTGATTTTACAAGTAGTAACATAAGATTAATTAAGATTTTACTATTAATGTTTAGTACATATAAATTCCGGATAATTAATATTAGCATATAGAAATTACAGAAATCATACAGTCCGCAGCACAAACACCTAAAGTGGACAAACCGTACGTACGAAATATGGGAATCGTGAGCTATTCGTCAAAATATGTGGCTTTTACACTGTATGCGGTTAGTACACATATTCCGGGCTCTATTTTCGGGTTAGTTGGTAGAAGTTTGCTGCCAAATGATAGAAAAGGCCGATATGGTAATGGTTAATTACACACTGCTTCCCAACCGCCAGCTAAATACACAAATGGCGTTTACTCAACTTGCAGCGTGCTGTATTTGATAAATATCTCTTTGCTGTATTATCTAAATTCTGTTAACTATCTATGGCAACGATAACCGTGTTTTAATATCTATCGCCGGCAGAGGTGCCGGTACACAACATAAATGTAGACTGTGGACTTGTGCACTATTGTAATATAAATATTCCTTCCACAGGATAGCCAACGAATTTAGTAGGCTTAGCAGAATCATATTGTTACAGTTCTAGCTAGGCACAGAAAATGTTCCGAAAGTTTATATGTGGATATCTAATATATATACTAAGCTTTTTCACATTTCGTAAAGCACATCATGATTTTCAAATAGTTTTGCACCGCAGGGTACTCATTTTAAATTTTAATCTATGTAACAGCAATGACCATGGGCATTGTTAAAATTACAATCTTGATAAGACCAGCTCAATTTGAGGCTTTGTCAGAACCAAAAAATTAGCAGCAATTTCATTCCAATGCCCGAGACAAAGAATTGGAGCCTCTCTTTAATTGTGTTACTATAAATTATGTACGTGGCCTGTTGATGAGTTAGCCATAAGTGATGACAAGTTACTGTTTCGTAGCAATTATTTGGTCTCATATACTTTGCACAACATGACAGGTATCCAAAGTAATCTCATAAACTGACCGGTTACGACAACTACAGCTTTTGAAGTATAAGCAAAATATATGCAGCGTGTATATTTGCACTTACCTCTAGCAGTGAAATCATGGTTCCGCCGTAGGTTAATTACAATTGAATACACAAAAAACATAAAATAATACTTACTTTAGCTCTAATTTCTTTTGAAATTAGCTGAGGCTGAAAGCTTTTGCGTCGTGAAATTCTGGGTGGTTGTTTGTCTGTCGGAGTGACCGAGTTGCGCAGCGTCGTTCCTGCCGAATTATAATAATGAAGTTGCTGCGGTGTAACGCCAACAAAATTGCTATTAGCACGCGCTGTTTGGTTAGTTAGCAATGTAGATGGCAGCGTGAGTGAGGATGAATTTTGACGACTCGGTCTCGTCGTAGTGTTGCTATTAACACCACAACGATAGATTGCAGCTGTCGGTGTCGAATGCCGCTTTACAAGCATTTTATGAGTCAATGGACAAAAATTAATTGATTAATTTTGGCAACAACTCTTAGTGTTTACAACCATAATTGCACTTCCTGAATGAATATATAGCACGAAAATATTGCTGTACTTTAGAGCTTTTAAGCCCGAATACATTCGATACATGCATCTGTTCAGCTGGTGTCTACATAATTATTAATACATAATAGCCATTGAATAATTTGGTGTTTGTTTCTTGTCAATTAGAGCAAACGGAAAATACAAGGTCGCATGATGTACAAAACTCGACTTTTTCACGCAAAAGCATTAATGTGTGGTCGCATATGTCATAGGCATCTTTTGAAATTTAAGGTTCTAACACCGGAGTTGCCAGTGTTCAGAAAGTTGAAAATGCCAAAAAAGAGATAAACATTTTCTGCATTACCCCAACTACAATGGGTTACCGGTAATAATTTAGTGACAGTAGGGTATAAAGCCGAGATTTTGTTTAATTAGATTACCTTGCACATAGAGAGACTGTAGAAAACGTAGTTCGATGCAAGGCTGGCTGGTTATTGTTCTTACTCGTATTTTTATTTATAAAAATCATGTTAGCTCAAACTGATAGAAAAGTGCTACATTAGATTTTTTATCGAGATGTAATACTCCAATCTCGCGAACGTAACAGAACTCTGCACTAAGCTATATAATGAAATCTTCACAGTTTATAATTTGCTTTGCTTTAAATAATGCTAACCACCTTATCGCCTGATCTCATTCGTACATGTTGAGCATGGTAAGTAATTTTAACCATCTAATGGTCGAATTAATTTGTGTTTCATACTATGTTTGACAATGACAAGTCGATGCCGCGAATCGAACCAGGGCTGTGCGAGTGGAATCGGCGTACATAGATCCCTATGCTATCCGCGGGTTGTTACACTGTTTCTCAAAGATCTTCACAAATCGAACGAATAAAATAAACGTACAAACGTATATCATAAGAAAACTCAGTTAACACAAAACGTTGGCAACATGCGCTGGCGTCGTTTGATTCCGGTCGTCATTACTGGACTTTATTCAAACATTGGGCTAACGCTTTGATCAATGGAATAAATAATTCACGAACAGCAGAGTTTGTCATAGGTTTCGATTGAGTAATACCAAAAGATCATGATGAACCTTTAACACGAGTGTGACTCTCATGCCATACAGGGTTATATACATTTTGGGTTGACGCTTTCCATTTTTAACAATTGGTCCTATTTTCTGGGGTGGGGGAAGTTTTTCACGTTTGTCCTGTCCCCACAGCCTTTCGTCCTATGACCTCATCAATTTTTGTTTGAAATTTAACAAAAAGACGGCTGGACGGGACAAAAGAGGAAATCTTGTCCTCCACGTAGGTGGTACAAAAACAGAAAAATTGACCGCGTCATCTTTTACCATGGATATAACGTTGTGTGGCATGCTAGTCACATGCTTCTTCAGCTAATCATTACGAACTATTGGTTGTACTATATTCGAAATTAGTTCAGATTAAGGTCAAGTCACATAGCTATAAATATGCTCGTATATATATATACGAGTATGTATATATGTATATATATGTATATATGTATATATATGCATGTATGTATGTATTTTTGTTCTACGGTATTTTGTAATTATTTCGTTTGGTATACCTTATGGATTACTTGTTTGTCCTGGTTGAAAATAACACTCTATGCCCATCACTTTACTCATATGCTATTCTGAGAGTAGCAAATTGGCCTATTTACGCTATAAATTCCAGTTGAATATGTTCACAGTAATTTTGTTGAATATTTATGGAGATCTGTATACAGAAATTTGTATACCTGTTTTCGAAACATTTTCAAAATACGACTACCAAAACTGTTAAAAATTTTAACATTATCGAAAAACTTCGGCATAGTATCCTTCAAAGTCAATAACAGGTGGTTATAATGTAGAAAATAGAAGTAGCGCTGAAAAACTCTAACCTGAATATATATACACCTAATTAGACAAGTTTTTTTCTGGAAATATTACCAGTAGTTTAATGTGGATTCTGCTAACATCAATATAGTGTACTGAGTATTTTTACTTTCGGCAAGCTGTAACTTGATTGGTTAATACGAAAAAAATAGAATAAAAATTCAATTTGCGTTACGGCTTTAATTAAGTTGGCATGGGATTAGATCAAAAGACCATTTTAAATCCTATGAAATTGAAAAAAATAATGTAAAGGTTTCTTTTCAATGTTGTCGTTGAAAGCATGGCCTTCAGTACGGGAGCGCGGGCAGGAGAGCGGGAGGTGTGGCCGGTATCTCTATTGCTACCCTCGCATTAACATCATAAAAGAAATAATTAGTCAAGCTACAACTATCAAATCGACGTGTTTAGTCTGCCGCTACAATAAGTGGTTTCATCCCAGCTAAAGCTTTTTGAATAAATGCCTGATTTGAAGTTGTATAATATAATAAAAAATATTTCTTAATTACAAAATAATGAAAACGTTTGAATATATACGAATAGTTGCAGACAACGATATATACCTAATAAAGGAAATTTTCCAACCTGCAACCATAAGTCGATCTGTTTAGTCGACCATCACAATCAGTAGCTTCACACCAGCTAGTTTTCTGCCTAAGTGCCTGATTAGAACTTGTAAAATATATAGTAAAAATATTTCATCTAAGAAATAACAAAAACGTTTGACTAAATACGAATAGTTTCAGGCAACGATAGATAGCTAATACGGCGAATTTTCTAACCTGCAAAGTTAGATCGATATGTTTAGTCGACCATCACAATCAGTTACTGCATCCTAGCTAAAATTTTCTACCTAAGTGCCTGATTTAAAGTTTTATGATATAGCAAAAATATTGCTTAATTAATAAAATAATAAAAACGTTTGAGTAAATACGAATAGTTTCATACAACGATAGTTACCTAATAAGACAAATTTTTCAACCTGCAATGTTAAGTCGATCTGTTTAGTCGATCATCACAATCATTGGGTGCAGCCTAGCGAAAATTTTCTACCTATGTGCCTGATTTATTGTTTTAAAACACAGATTAAACTATTTGTTAATTAAAAATAACAAAACAATTTCAGTATATAAACCGGGTAGTTTCAACCACAGGGAGATACCTAATAAGGCGAATGTTTGAAAATATTGATTTATATATTTTAATAATAAGGTCAAAAATGTGTTATTTTTGGTTTACAACACAATATTAATAATAACTCAATAATAAGTCTACATTTGTTACAATATAGTCATACACATTTTAATTTGCTGATACACAACTCAACCGTTAAAGAGCTCTTCATTAACTCAATAATAAGTCTATATTTGTTACAATATAGTCATACACCTTTTTATTTGCTGATACACAACTCAACCGTTAAAGAGCTCTTCATTAACTCAATAATAAGTCTACATTTGTTACAATATAGTCATACACATTTTAATTTGCTGATACAAAACTCAACCGTTAAAGAGCTCTTCATTAACTCAATAATAAGTCTATATTTGTTACAATATAGTCATACACCTTTTTATTTGCTGATACACAACTCAACCGTTAAAGAGCTCTTCATTAACTCAATAATAAGTCTACATTTGTTACAATATAGTCATACACATTTTAATTTGCTGATACAAAACTCAACCGTTAAAGAGCTCTTCATTAACTCAATAATAAGTCTATATTTGTTACAATATAGTCATACACCTTTTTATTTGCTGATACACAACTCCACCGTTAAAGAGCTCTTCATTAACTCAATAATAAGTCTACATTTGTTACAATATAGTCATACACATTTTAATTTGCTGATACACAACTCAACCGTTAAAGAGCTCTTCATTAACTCAATAATAAGTCTATATTTGTTACAATATAGTCATACACCTTTTTATTTGCTGATACACAACTCAACCGTTAAAGAGCTCTTCATTAACTCAATAATAAGTCTACATTTGTTACAATATAGTCATACACATTTTAATTTGCTGATACACAACTCAACCGTTAAAGAGCTCTTCATTAACTCAATAATAAGTCTATATTTGTTACAATATAGTCATACACCTTTTTATTTGCTGATACACAACTCAACCGTTAAAGAGCTCTTCATTAACTCAATAATAAGTCTACATTTGTTACAATATAGTCATACACATTTTAATTTGCTGATACACAACTCAACCGTTAAAGAGCTCTTCATTAACTCAATAATAAGTCTATATTTGTTACAATATAGTCATACACCTTTTTATTTGCTGATACACAACTCAACCGTTAAAGAGCTCTTCATTAACTCAATAATAAGTCTACATTTGTTACAATATAGTCATACACATTTTAATTTGCTGATACAAAACTCAACCGTTAAAGAGCTCTTCATTCATTGAGAAGTAAACAAAAATTCTGCAGAAAAATAGTTTATGCGTTCCGAAATTATACTAAGTTTACAGCATAGTCCGATATTTTGTTGACAGTATAAAATGTTGATCCATTAATATAAACATTTTGAATCCGAATATAAATCTACGAAACTTTACTAGATACGTTTATCAATTTTGCAGAAATATAAACAAAATTTCAACACATCAAATAAATCAATCTACAAACCTGATGCTAAAGATTAGTTTTTTTTTACATATTTGTCTTCAAAACATATAGCTGAAAATAAAAAAGTTACCTAATTCTGTCAAATTTTATAAATAACTTCCACAAAATTGGACTGAAATATTTTATAGCTGGGATGCTTTACTATGAATTCAGATTCTATATATATTGTTTCGGCAATGAAATAAACATAATTTACGCTTAAGCCCAAGCCTAATTGTATAAAATCCAATTCAATTTATGTCAAATTCCAATAAAGCAATAATCATTAATGAGACTTGAAACGACGAAAAAACAAGACCCTTAAGATGAATCAGTTGTCGTTGGGTTTGGGTTAGAAAACTTAGTTGTGATTTTGATTCCCTAGTTAATTTGTCCAACCGACAGGCAACAAGCAAAACAAAAGAATTATGTCAAGTCAAGTAAATACCTAGTTTAGTTTTATTATTAATTTTCTACCACTTTCGTGTCATGACTGACAGATGAATTCTCATATCGCTTCATAACATTTCTTTAGCATAAAACTAGTCTTTTGCCAAAACAAGGCTGTATTACTTACTAACATATTCTTTGCTGTATTGCACTAACAAAACAGTTACTTTAAAGCCGCCGCCTGTATTGTCTAGGTATAGATATAAACTTAGACGTGAAACCAAGATCAAGTCTATATATTACAGACTATAGTCTTTTGTGTTTAAAAGATTGTGAATATGGTTCTAAAGATAAATAGTGCTTGGCTACGTTCTAAAGCTAAGTCTACAACAATAATAATAGCAGTATCATAAATATAGATGCATGATTTTAGTTAGTATTTTTTTTGAAAGAAGACAACTTTGATGCATTTTCTTCCTTGCCTCGTACTACTCTAAACTGTCTTTCCCTCAGTCCACACGATGGCAGTGTGTTTCCGCTAGTTGCCAAACCTATCTACTTGTGTAGATGAATTTATATCGGGATGGACGATTATGGTGTGATGAGACAACAAATGCGTTGATTACCTACTAGCTAGCTAACATCGTTAGCTAACTATCATACAAAATAATATATATATTAAACATACCACAACACTTATATACATATAATAATATAAATTAAGATATATGCGCATATATTAATTCATATTTCTATCATATATATGTAATATCTAATAATAATTATATACAAATTATTATTATATATACAATATGTGATAATTATATATATTATAATGGGTTTTATGTTATTATATATGTAATAGTATAATGATTATATATCATATAGTTAATATATTAACTTTGTATTTATATTATAATTATTTATAATGCAATTATTACATAAATACAATATTATTGCATCACAATTATATACAGTGTGCACATAATATGACAATGTAATGATTATATTACACATTTATATATGTGACACAATAAGTATATATAAGCCATATATTATTATATATACAACCTTATTATATATACTGTGTGCACATAATATAACAATATAATGATTATATTAAACATTTATATATATGACACAATAAATATATATAAGCCACATATTATTATATATACAACCTTATTATATATACTGTGTGCACATAATATAGCAATATAATGATTATATTACACATTTATATATATGACACAAATATATATAAGCCATATATTATTATATATACAACCTTATTACATATACAAAATATAGTAATGAAACACTTACGTTATAAATATATTGTTATCGTACATTATAATATGACAATAATTATATGCATACACCATTGTCATATGTTATACTATATAACAATATCATATATAACATATAACACCAAATGCATTTGTGTATATGATATGACATAATATACATTTCCTTTATGGCCTAAACACCCGCTCAAACTTCGGATGGAACGTACATTTCACGGTAAATCATGAATTTTTGAATATTGTCATATATATTTTGAATCATTTTATCTTAATATTGGTTATTATGCATTCCTGTTGTTTACATAGCACCATTCCATAAACTAAATCAAGAAAAACATCTCTGTGCGTGGTTGTGGATAAACAAAGTTTTGCTTCTTTTATCAGTACTTGTGTGAGGTATCCGGGAACCATTTTGAATTGATGTGATAGATAAAATCAGTAAGAGGTCTCTGATAGCACTTGCCATTTCTTATTTCTTCTAATCACCCACTTTCGGGCCGAAAACGCGCAGAAAATTTGGAATAAAATGGACAAATGCTGTGGTAAATCTGAAGATAATTGGCAAATTTTTGTTTAATTTCTGGGTAGAGGTCAGAACGAAGGGTTGTTCCTCCAGCTTAATTTATGGCTACCTACCTCCATGCCCATGCTCTCGGGCATCTGACTTGTTTCGTTTTGTGTTTTTAGTTCTTATGACATGTGAGGATGTAGCGGAGCGAAAGAATGTCGTTCTTATTACATATACGTGGAGTACATCTGGTTCCTATCATTCGTAAAATTTACGACGTTGTTGTATAATCAGGAATTACATAATTTATTAATTCAAAAATAATTTAAAATAATTTAATTAGGTTTATAAAATAAATGCCTTAGGTTGCAATTTTATTTCATAGTAGCTTAGCAGGCTGTAATATATATGCCTGACATTAACCCTGTGAAATATGCAGGACTGGATTAACAATACGTGGCACAAACTAGTCGAATAAATCTCAGCAAAACCGCACTCTCTTTCACAAATTTCTGAATCCACCATTAACGTACTATATGTGCAGTACCCACTGTCGCCAACGAATTACGTAATGCTAGACTGACTAATTACAGTCAATTAGTTAGACAGATAGCTTCTCTTAAGGACAAATAGTATTAAGCTCTACCTGCATTATCATCATATACGTATGGAACAAAAATTTGTGAAGTAACAAAACGGCATAACCATAAGATATATATGCAAATTTTGTTTGCCAGTATAACGAATTTGAAACAGTTTAATTATCATTATATCATTAAATTATATTTAGAATAGCTTGCAACTACATTGACAATTCGAGCTTTTTGTTTTAACTTTTGGTATTTTGTTCTTTCGTTGTTTCAAATTTGGAACGTTTCTATAGTGACCCATTGGTGATTCCCAGGCCAGTTTTGAACAATCCTTTGGTAGAAGCTCATTTTTACACCATTCAATTTGCTCAGCATGCCGAATCGAATGACACTCAAAAAGACCATATTTAATAAATTTTAAAGCATAAAAACCTAAAATTTTACAATTGTGGTTTTCATCGAACATATGGGATGTGCTATCAACATAATGTTAGCTGCGGCTTCGTATGAGCAGTGAAGATCTGAACGAAATTAAGTGGGATCGAAACAGTGCGAAGAGGGTCGAAGGCCATCCCATAAGCCAGGGTTTTCAGCTAATACATATATCTATATATAAGCAATACGTAATCTTACAAAGTACAGGGACA